>OLKM01002314.1:5000-74448 GCA_900291075.1 Melanogrammus aeglefinus | reverse complement strand
GAATGAGAACGTAATGAATAACAATAGTGTAAAGTCGGTTAACAAAAATAATTTTCACCCAGCCACGTGCAAGTGATCTATCATCGTCAAGGGTCACGAACACTTAACATAACATGAATGTGAATTCGCTTGCTCTCTCTCAGCCGTTGCATGGTCACCTAAAGGACTCATGTGAATGTTCAGTCACAGGGAAAGCTGCCTAGTTCCTTACAAACTGACACAGGCAAGATTAACGTGGCTAGATCACGGCCATAGCCCACCGCACAGCTATCCAGAGCGTAAAACAGGAGCTCCGTGAAGGTTGTCCCCACCCCCCCCCCGTCATCACGTAAGGTATACCCATGTGTTTCTCCGAACACCGTTGATGAATTAACTGCCTCTTTTACAGTCGAATGGACAAGTGACATGAACGGTAAAGAACACCGGAGCGGTTCCCGCACCAATGTTTACATGCAGCCATGAAAATTAATCATCAGAGGAAGCAGTGCGCTTTTTTACCAAAGTAATCTTAACAAAACTCACGTGTCTAAATCCCATACTCAATAGGAACATGTACAGTAATTAGACAGACCATCTTGACAACCGACGATTGAATAAACATCTCTTCACTGAAGAAGTGCACCGCGTTGACCAGAGCGATGGAGTTAAGGTGACTGAACGGACCCTGAACATCGTGTGTGTGTGTGTGTGTGCACGTGTGCAAGCAAGGCCCGGTTGCAGTATTTGCTGAGTGAATGATAGGTTAAGCGAGGACCTCTGAAACCTCGCGCCTTTTAGTCCTTGTGGGATCCTGAAAGGTTTAGTTCCAGATGCTGGGAAGGTTCTCCAGGATCCTGCGCGATGAGATGGGTTCAAGACCCCTGCGGCGCGCAAGTCCTCCTCCGTGATTCCACTATGGAGAATAAAAAAAAAGAGAGTTTCCAACACGAGCAAAATCAAGTATGAAGCAAGGAAGACTGGGTTTATTTTCGTCTCAAGTTTAAGAAGAAACCAGAGAACCAAGCATGTATACATTCATTCACATATATGGTATGATAGTTTTAGAACTATTTCTTGGTATTACGTAAAGTATCACATTTCTATAATACATTAAGCTACAGCAAGCCAGGGTAAACAGACTCCCTGCACATGTGCAGTACATTGCTGGGCTCGCTGATGATTAACAGATGTTTCAGGGAATAGAATGATGTTCCTATGCATCATTAAGGAACGGTTCTGCATACCATAGCAGTAGGAAAACTCTGCTATGCGTAATAGTTGGGACTTATGTATGTCAAAGCATTTTTTTATCCTCCTGTTACCTTGACTATCATGTGTGGAGACATACAGGAGGGATTCACACGAGCTATGATACCCAATAGCTCATTTTATTTGGAGGTAGGCAACATTGCAAAGGTTGCCTATTTAATTTGAGAGCTTATCCACGGCTAGATATCATTGCCGTCTTCATTCTATGCATACACAAATAGGTCAGATATCTGAGCTTCTAAACCAATATGATGGCCTGATGGCTTGTTTGCCATCAGATCATCATGGTGACTTGATGTAGACAGCCCTTATTTTGCTTTAGTCGCTTCCTAACCTTACTTCTATTTGCATTCTTACATTATAATGAAATATAAACCCCACGCAAAAGTAAGTTGCAGACAGATACCGCACCTTAGACCTTGGCCGGTTTCTTACGACACCATGTTAGTTATTGTCAACATCAATTCATATTCTTCGTTTTTTTTCATCTCCCATAGCAGTGTTTTAGTTTTCTTCCAAAACAAGCTCATTCAAACGGCCCTTGCTAGGTCGTCTTCGCAAATTGTGCCCACAAACGAACAAATCCACAAGTTCTGATTAATTCTGATTTTACGCGCCACTGCGCAGGCTGTGCACTGGGCCGGGCAGGTATAACTCTGTCCAGAGATTGTGGCTGTGTTTTCGGAAGGTGGATCATTCTGAATTATTGAGTGCAGAGCAACATCTAAATATGTGGGGAAAATAGTTATGTTGGTATATAAGTAAGGGTGGGAGGCCAAAGGTCGAAGCAGTTCCACATCCACACATTCATCCAACAGCTCGTCTGTCGCTGTCTCAAATCGTGGGTATAAGCAGTTGCGTGCAAACGGAGAGGTTATGCTTTGTTAAGATCAGTTAAAAAACACACCCTCCTACACTTTAGTTCAGATGCCAAGGTTGCAGTTCATTGATACAAACGCCTCGTGAGACCATCAGGATATTCAAGTTTGTTCATAATAATCGCCTAAACCCCGCCCTACCATAAGGGTATTGTCGGCGGTGGAAATGCGAGCCGTAACTGAGCTGGGCTATACCGCACCCTCACTACCTGGGCTTGCTGGGTCTGAAGCATCCCAGCCAGTGGAAAAGTGCCATTAGGCAAATAGACACTTCCCTGCCCAACTCTATGGCCCCCCATTCATCACAACCTTCAGCCCTCCACCACAGACCGGATGTTTCTCAGGATTGCTACTATCTTGGCTCATTTCACCTGAAGTAATCAAGGTCGTCCCAGCCGTGCAGACTGAGTCCCAGTGTGTATTTCTGAAGGCCCAGCATCCCGAGAAGCTCCCGCACTGTCTCCGGCGCGCCGCGCAGAACCGACACCTGCAAAATAAGGAAGGAAGTGAGCGGTCACCTTAAAGTTCAAATGAGCCATTATTCACCTCACAGCCATCTTGTTTCTAAACCAAGCTGCAACCATGACACCTGTTTGGGAAGCCCTGGTGGAAGCAACTAACATGGAGTTCCTCTAATGGCCTATAGGATGATGCCAAAAGACCCACCACCATTCTTTATCAATTCTTTTTCTTTGTTCAGTAAGGATGTCAGTGAGTTCATCTCCATATTAAGGTCCCGTTTGACAGTTTTATTTCATCAAAAAGTTATAAAGGATTTAATGTAGTAACTTTGGGCCATAGACCACTTAAAGGCAGAAATGTCTGCCCTCAGTGGGCCTAATGCCTATCGCTTTCAACTGCTGGTTGCAAAAACCTCAATCCAGGACAGCACTCCTAACACAAAATGTACCGCTTCATAAAGGTTATGTGTCAACCAATAAGGGATGTCACAGACAACTACGTCCAGACTTTGCCTTGGTTCATTTGGCCACCTGGGTGAAGGAACCCATGTCCAAACCTCATTCTCCCAGCAGTAGCCTCTCTCCGCCGGCGGCCGCCAGGGCCGTTCCTCTGTCCCGACCTCTGCTGTGCTACATACTGGCTGCCCATGTCCGGGGGGAAGAAGTCCATCTCGCTGAGGGACTTGGCGATCTGCAGGGCGGTCAGGGAGTGGTCCCCCGCAGGTCTCGCTACGTGTTGCTGGTGCTGGCTGCCGATGCTGCTGCTCCACCTTCCAGGGAGCGGAGGCCTTGCAGGCTAGTGGTAAGCGGGTAGAGGCGTAGGGGAACAGAGACGGGTGCTTCAGGCCCTGGAGAGGACCGTCCCTCTCCAGGGGAGGCATGGGAGGATCCCTCCTGGGGCTCTCCCTGGGGATGGCCGGATGGTTGACGTACATGCTGGCCAGGTTCTTCCCCGGTACGGGGGTGTGAGCCACCGTTGACGCCGCCCCCGGACCCTTGGTTTTGGCCTGTGGAAGATGCTCGTGGGCGTGCGCGATGCTTTGACTCTGTGCCGGGGGTAGAGGGAGAGGAGGTGGGGATTTGGAGGGGAACAGCTGGTAGGAGTTGGAGGAGTTAGTGTGATGGTGCAGGTGGAGGTCATTGATTTGGGAGTAGGGCGACGGTGCGTTTGGGATCTCGATCTCGGTGAAGTTGGACCTGCGAGCGGACTTCCCGTCTGGGGCGTTCCCGGCGGCGGTGAGTTTGGGAAGCTGCAGCGCCTCGTCCCCTGACCAGACCACCTGGGGGCCTCTGGGTTTGGGCGGGGGGTCCTCCGCCCTGGGGGCCACGGATATGCCCTCAAAGATGAAGTAGGCGGGGTTGGTGTAGCTGCTTGGCTTTGGATGGAAGGACTTGCCGGAGACCAAAAGAGAAACCATACACAAAAAAAAGGTCCTTTAATTAAATACATTAAGGAAACATCCTCAAATATATAAAAAAAAAAAAAAAGGTAGTTTCACTATGACTTAAAATGTAAATCCTGGCAAATTTGGTAATGGTATACAGCAGAATATCTTTAAGTGTAAACATCCGCTTTAAGTCCTCAAAGTGTATACGTCTCTGTGAGTATGTGTGTGTGTTAGGAAGTGTTGGCGTTCAGCACAGATCAGTCAACAGGTTCTCACTTGTGGACGAGGGCCCGGATGGACGGCAGAGCCACTGGGGGACCACTTCTGGACCCCTTGGTCGTCCTTCTCAAAGCTGAAACACTCTGAAGAACAACAAAAACCAGAGAGGATTTTATTCCAATCATATAGTTCAACATCAGGAAGAAAACGTCAGTGTGTTTGTGTTTATAACGGCCAAAGCAGACTGAGGAGGTTCAGTACG
Source organism: Melanogrammus aeglefinus (assembly GCA_900291075.1). Lineage (NCBI taxonomy): Eukaryota > Metazoa > Chordata > Actinopteri > Gadiformes > Gadidae > Melanogrammus > Melanogrammus aeglefinus. The sequence continues at coordinate 69,992 of OLKM01002314.1, read as the reverse complement.
GTAGTGTCCGGAGACATTCTAACCAAGCAGGGAAGGGGGGTTAAACACACTATCCCTATTCCCCCAGTATAAGTGTAGGCTCAGGATGCATCTGGTCAGAGGCTGCCAAGCAGAAGCGGCCAAAAAGCAGAAGCGGTCAAGCACAGCAGCTAGACACAAAATAAGGCCAAGATGGAGGTTAATTCAGGAGACAAATAGAGGAAGCACTGAGGGTTTCACAAGAAAAAAAGAGTCATTTGGAAGCGGAAGTTTAGCCGAAAGTGATGGCAAAGGGAGAGCTCTGGACTGGTGGCTCTCGTGGACCAACCGTAGATCTTTGACCTGGCAACTCGTCTGTAGTCTGTGGGCACGTGAACTTTGACATGTCCCCTGATGGTGCCCATCTCCTCGCCCCGATGGCTCAGAAAGGTCTCAAATTGTTCCAGCGGGCTGCTTGGTGACCGCAGGGCCACACAGCATTCTCCTAGAATACACAGGTTTCAACAAGACATCATGTTTTCAGCTTATGTGGTATAATGTTTTCCACTAATAATATCCTAATGTTTCCTCTGTCCTCCTCGGTTCAGTCCTGAGGCCCATTTCAATTACCAGGTTAAGATATCTTTAAACTTAAACCTGAACTCTCGAGTGAACGTTTCCTTGTGTGAGGCTGCTCACTCAACTTTGACCGGTTTAACCTGAATGAAGCATGTTCATTACAAGCCTCAGAAGCCATCATCGAATTAACGTCTAGTTGACTATATAGCTGAGTATATGTGTCTGTACTTGTCTGAGTATATGTGTCTGTACTTGTGTCTTTCCTGTCAACACCTGTGCTTGCTTAATCTGTCATCTGTGTGCTGGTGTATTCTCTGTCTGTCAGTCACTATGTCATGTTGTCATTTGTACTTTACCTCGCATGTCCTAATGTTTAGGGCCTTTCCAGGAATGCAAAATGAATTTCAGTGCACTACTGACAAATAAAGTAGTATTGTATCATATCGTATCGTATAATGAAATACTTTGAGCATGCATCAATTACAAAGAATGATGATGAAATTATCAATCCCTGGGGGTTTATTGCTGTGATCCACAGCTTGGCGCATCAAAGACATACCCTGAGCCGGAACCAAAAAGCCTGCATTGCTGCCTCAGACTTTCATAGGCTAGACTTCCTCTAGAAGTCTAGTGTCCTGTGTTCAAGAAAGGAACTGTACTACGATGTCAACCGCAGGTCGGACAAAGGGTCAAGCCATTATATTACCGTTCAGAAGTGTCACATAAATCAATGCTTCTATCCTACTGTATGCGTTTGTGGGGTTACTTTATAGGTCACTTTAAGCTTCTCTATGGCGATAAGCGGTAACTGCGGTTGTGGTATTTGACCTCACTTCCCAGAGGCCCAAACAGTGTTGCCTGTGTGACATCAGTCCGCTGACAGTTTGTTTATCGTCTGGTTCACTGGCAAAGCAGGCAGAGCCAGGAAAAAACCACTACGCCGCTTCACACACAAGTGGGCTGAAGAGCACGTCTGTTGCATTAACTCCGCGCCCCTCTCTGAACATCCCCTGGGTGAGGAAAAATGTGTCGCAAAATGCGTGCTGCTTGATTTTTCCCGGTAATGTTGCCGTCAACCTCCAGTTCCTAACATCACTCATTCTGCGAGGATTTTCATCAGAGGGGTATAGACTCAAGCACCATTTTGTGACCTCATTCGGAGATGGATAGTCAATTAACTGTCATTTATTGACCTTATTGATCTTCTCAGACTAACAATTAAAAGAATCAATAGGCCTTGAAATACAATAGTTTCGGATGTGACAAAATCAAGCGTTATCTTTATCATGATCTAGACCAATGAGACAATAGAAGTCGCCACAGCAGCAGTGAGCAGGGTTATGTCTGAGCTAACCTATGCTAGTTACGTCATGCTCACAACGTGAAGTAACTGAACTGATGGAGGTCGGATCTTGCATCCAAAACGGAACATTCTGCCTTCAAATATCCCTTAAACCTGGAAATTCAGCATCTTCAAAGAGGGCCCTGTTCTAATAACATAGAAACATAGATTACTTAGAAATACTGCGTATTCAAAAAGTTATGATAATTAATCACATTGCTATTGATAAGCTTTTGGAAATAGCGATGAGACAATGACCAACCATATGACTCAAAGCCATCACATGATTTGATGGACAACAGCAGGTGCTGATCTTGCAGATAGTCCACGTCCGAGCTGGCAGGGAGCAGCTGTAAACACAAAGAGTACAGGTTTACTAGATAGACATCGGTTTACAATATGACATGTTGCAGCAGCTCGTGGCTCTAGTGGTTTACAAACTGTAGGGTCCGTCCCACAAGTGGGTCTGGGCAGAGGACCAGGTTGGTTGGTGGAAATGGACATAAAAAAACGTTATAAAAGAAAATAGAAATAATATAGATGCATGCCATGTCTACCATTTGATCATTAGTATGTTTAAAGACTGAGGGGGAGGATACTATATTTAACAATTATTCACCGAAGGCAAAGTGAATGGTGGGGAATAGCCCCACCTCAGGCTTCCTCACGGAGACTGAGGTGAATAATTGTTCACCGAAGGCAAAGTGAATAGCGGCAACAGTCCGACTCAGGCTCTCACGGAGACTGAGGTGAATAATTGTTTTAGTCTATACTACACGTGAACACTCCAAATTAAACAAGATTACACTTTTTGACGGGATTTATTTGTTGTCATTAGCATGACGAGACGACCACCACGCAATACCCTGAGTTTGAGATCTCAATAATGGGATATGCCAAATATCCCAAGATAGCGAACCAATCAAATTTCGTCATCTTACGAGGTTCACGTGTAGCATATACTAATGTTGAATATACCCAGAGAACTGTTAATTAACACATCATAACACATCATTTCCTTAACAAAATATTTGAAAAAAAACACAGGTGTGTCAAGACAAGGTCTGCCAAAAAGGTTTCGGCTCCCCAAAGTCTGCAAGATCATCTTGTATCGGCTCAGATTCAGACAGGTATGGGCCCTAAGATGCATATCATCCTTTTTCTTTCGCTCCCCACTTCACTGCCCATAACATGCCTTGAACATACCTTTGGCAGTTGCTTGACTGACCAGGCGAGCTTGAGGAAACCGGGCACATCACAGCTCTGTGAGTCATTCTCACTGGAGCGACGTGTCTCTGCAGGAAGCACACACAAACAAGCAGGCAAAGATTAAGGCGGCTTATAACCATAATAATGACGAGCGGTTTGACGGAAGGATTTGGGGCTTCACACGCCATACCTTCCAGGCAAGCAGAGTGAAACTCCACAAAGAACTTGGACTTGCTCGCAGTCTTCACAATGGCCTCTAGCCTTTCAAGCTCTATCCGGACCCTCTCGATGCTTGAGTTTTGGTCAGCTGTTGATAAACAAACCAGAACCCCTCACATAAACCACATGTCTGATTGTATCACTTTTTGTATTTTTGTGAAGGCTGAATTTTCATAGGAGCCAAACCAATGACCTCACCTGTTTTTGAACCGGGCAGTGATGTCACCCCGACTTGGAATGTGCCGAACACAGGCGAATGGTCACTGGTGAAGATGTCATCGGTACAACCTGGTTCAGATGACATCATTGCATCATTATGATAGTCATATTGAGGCCTCTTGATTTCTCAGACTGCTATAATTGCACTGGTGTGCATAATATGCTTACTGTTCATTTACTCTCTTGAGCCTTATTTAGGACAAAACATCTCTCTCTCTCTCTCTCTCTCTCTCTCTCTCTCTCTCTCTCTCTCTCTCTCTCTCTCTCTCTCTCTCTCTCTCTCTCTCTCTCTCTCTCTCTCTCTCTCTCTCTCTCTCTCTCTCTCTCTCTCTCTCTCTCTCTCTCTCTCTCTCAAATAATAATAATAATCTGTATTTGTCCTCGCATGTGAACAAGCACTGCACTATTGAATGAGAACAGAACTAGGATATTCCTCATATTATTTGTGCACACACAAACACACATTGTCCTGTTATAACTACCTACACAGAGCCTCGAGGGCTTCATCTCCACATGAAAGCCCATGCGCATGTAGCCCTCTCCTGCTCCTCCACACTCCCACAGTTTCTCTTTGTTTCATTCCCACAGAAAAGATAACGATGATGTTGTTTTCATCTAATGGCCTTGATACTCCCTATGTGTTCCTGTGTAGAACTGCTTCTCTCAGTGGCCCTCTGAGGTCTATTCTCAGTAAGGGGTTTTCCAACTGTACGCTCCTATAAAGATAAGAACGTTTTCCTCAACTGAGGGTCAAGTGAGTTTTATTTGCATTTTTCATAATCTTTATATATCCTCAACCTGTGGTAAATTAATACACATTTGTTTTTGTAATTTTGTTTTCCAAAAATACATTAATCCAAACCAGTTATTTAGCATTAAAGCCGAACAGATACATACAGTAATCACTGTTGTTCATCTGGTGGATTCGAGACATTGTTTTGATGACCAATGTAAAAAAGGTTGTGCAAAGAAAATGTGTAGGAAAGGACAGGGGTCATTTTGTACTGAAAGGGCAACATCAGGCAGAAGTGAGAGTTACATTTTCTGGTTTTGTTTTCTTACATGATTTCAATGACAGGAAGTGACTCAATTGGCCTCTTTATTGACCACAGGTCAGGCAACAGTTTACTATTTTGACCAGAGGTTTTGTTTTATGACAAAGCATTATACACCATTTGTGTTATGATATCAAAGGGTTTGTCCCTCGTAAAAAATACAACTGTCATTAATTCATGTCATAAGTTCCACCTTTATAAACTGTCTTTTGCCAAGAACACCTTTAGATTATTTTTATCTCCAGTATTTACCATAAGAGGTGCAGTTAAGGTGAGCCTCTGGATAGGACCTCCACAGAACCCTGTCACACCACGATGGCACGTTGACTCGTACCTGGAACAACCGAGTCACAATGGGGTTGTTCAAACAGGTTCACCAATTCAAAGGAACTTGTTTTAGTGGGTGGGTGTTGGCAAGGAAAAGATACAAAATAAAGTAAAAAAAAAACATTTATGAAGTAAGTAACGAGTCAAATATTTACCAAATATTACAAAAATAATAAGAAAAACATGTAGATATAAAGTAGAAGAAAACTAAACATTTGTGTAGTCTACTAATACTTCAACCACTATTTTTAGTGGGGTTGGCAGCTGCGGCACGCTAGCTAGCAATGCTGAGACCCATAAAGAGGATTAGCTTCCGTGTAGAAATAGCCTTCACACTAAGCCAATGGTATACTTAGAATCGTTGGGTGAAGGGAAGCTTTTTTTAAACAATTTCAGTGTATTTGCCTGTAATTTATCATCAATCCCGATAAGACAATTGTTTAGGGTTTCCATGGCACTAACAGCTGTTGTGAACAAAATTATGAAAATGATGATAAAGTTATATTACATAATTGTTGATTATGTCAATATTTATGATTTTTACTGCCGTTTTTTTTAACTACTTTTCTCCATTTCATCTGTTGAGCACTTTGTAGCTGCTGTTTTGAAAAGTGCTTTTAAATAAAGATTCATATGATTCATTGAATATTCTAACTGACGACTTCACATTTTTCCGATTGCAGATAGGACCAGTAGGTAAGGTAAAGGAGGGGGGGGTCAGTGTTTGGCTACCCACCCCTGATGTCTTGTACTTCTGCCACAGGTAGCAGCCCCTAGAGCCTCTCTCGTAACGGTATGTGGGTGGAAAGCAAATCTTCTCTTCCTCTTAACCATGTCAAAACATTAGAGAGAAGGACGACCAAAGGTAGTGAGAAAGGGATGGAAGTTATTACAAAATAACCCAATCACAACGCATCGGACAGTCAGGTTTACTTTTAATTATAATTACACACATGTTCTTGTTGTTTTCCCATGTATAACTACACGCCTTTAATGTCTAAAGCAGCTACGAATGTTACAAAATTATCTAAAATTATTCATTGATATACGAGTGTTTATTTTGAACACGCAATGCAGTCACAATATCTAGGACACAGAGTGGTGGTGCAAGTGGAGGAGGAGGAAGGAGAGAGAGAGAGAGAGAGAGAGAGAGAGAGAGAGAGAGAGAGAGAGAGAGAGAGAGAGAGGAGAGAGAGAGAGAGAGAGAGAGAGAGAGAGAGAGAGAGAGAGAGAGAGAGAGAGAGAGAGAGAGAGAGAGAGAGAGAGAGAGAGGAGAGAGAGAGAGAGAGAGAGAGAGAGAGAGAGAGAGCAACTCACTGAAGTTGAGGAAAGCCTTGTTCTTCTGTCTTTCTCTGGTAAGCTGGTCTGCACACATCAGCTCCTCAAACTCCCTCTTGGATACGTGCTTCAGAATGTCCTGGAGACCCCACAAACGTTGACTCCCCCCAGAATCGATCAACCACCAGAGGAAGACAGAGGATAGGTTGAGCGGGTGCATCCACTCGGTTTACATACTGTTTGTACCTGAGCATTGTTACAGCACTGTCAATAACGGGACAACGTTCTAAATGTTGAACTTTAAAATCTAAAATGTAATATGTTTAACTGGTTAAAATGGACACAACAAAAACAACATTATGAAACTCGGCATGAGCCACAAGCCAGAAGAAGAATTAAAAGTAATGTCCTTCCAGGTGGAGCAGAATTCCCCCTTATGTAAACGCTAATGTTAGGGATGTTAGGAAAGGAAAAGCAGAAACCTGAGCTGAACTTCATCGCCTGGAGAAAAGCTCTCCAGGAGAATGGTTCATCTTAAATTCAGAGAAAGTTGTTTGGTAAAGTAAAAAAGATGTACAGTATGAGGGGCCGTTTAGGACATGAAACGCTCTCACCGTCACTACTGAAATTACTGGTATGAATACTACATGTGAAACGCTTGCACATCCTCATGTAAGAGCATACATACATATAACTGAAAAACATATTCATACATTTGAAACATTTATACAAATATGTGCTTGCATGAGTGTTTCAGATAGACACGTATAAATGTTTCACTTGTATGAATGTAAGCATTTCATATGTATGTGTATATGCCACAGAGGTATGTATGTATGCGTGTGTGTTTCTCATATGTATGTGTAAGTGTTTCAGAAGAGTATGTATGTATGTGTGAGTGTTTCAGTAGTGAGTGTAAGAGTGTTTCATAGGTATGTGTGTGAGAGTGTCTCAATTAGTTATGTCCTAAACGGCCCCTGATAGTACAGAGAGAAACAATGTTTATATTTTGCTATTTTGCTTGTTACATGACTTTTGAGACCAATTCCATGGTGTTTAAGTTGTGCTATCCACACACTCGTAACTACCGATCGACTCCATGACGGAATTCTGTATAAGCACCCATGTCCGACCTGCACGTCAAGGTCCAGTCGGTAGTTGAGGTCTCCGCACCAGAAGAGATGGGTGAAGCGCAGGCTGATGTCGAAGGCGTTGAGCTGTTTGTCTCCCAGCGAGAGCAGCCGGAGAATGTCCACAAAGTTCTGGTTCCTCCTATATTATTCATATACATTCATAATAAGATGCTCGGTCTGTCTTTCCAACCACAAGGGTGTATTTCAGGGCACTCAGGGTCTGCAATTTGGGGCCATGAACTTCCTGTGGGAAGTATAAGCTATTGTTTTTACTGGCAAACCCCTAAAGTGTATTTTTTTTTTACCTTATTACTTTCTCACTGCCAGAGGAGAGATGGCAGTTGACAAAGCCGAAAGATGTTCCATTGAAATGGAAGGAGACCCCAACGGCTCCCTTGTTTCCTGAAACAGAAAAAGCAAAAACACTTTTGTTCTTGGCGGATCACCCACTGATGTTTTTGGCTGTTAGCCATTGGGCAGTACTTTTCCGGTATTTATTTTGCCTAATTATTATGTGCACTGGTGCTGATGGAAATGGCATGCAGGAAGGGCAGCTCACCCAGTGTGTTTCCCAGGCCGGTCTTCACGCTGGCCGTGTTCACGTGGCTGATGCGGCCCTCGTGCTCAGGCTTTACCAAAACCACAAGCCTCATGTTCCAGAGGGACTGCACTGCCACCTGCAGGCCAGAGAGCCTCGTTGCATTAAGGAGCCATATTATACCGCTCAACATACAGATTAATATTTTCATGAATATGATAATGATATGCTATGCAATGCCATACAAATCGAGGATACCCTATCTATCTACATACATAGATTTGAAATACATTTACAATTATAATTTCTTTTAAACAAGAATATTTAGATATATTTTAAGATATCATGGTCCTGTAAATTACCATAATCAAGTAAACCAGTCATTCCTGGCTAATTGACGAGGCTATACAGGCTATTGTTCATTTGGTGTTCACCCGTTTGAATTCCAGTGGTGTTTACCTGTTTTTAGTCTAGGCGAAAGTGTTTACCAGTTTGTATTCCAGGTGACGGTGTTTACCTGTTTGTAGTCTAGGTGACGGTTTAACCTGTTTCTAGTCCAGGTGACGGTGTTTACCTGTTTGCAGTCCAGGTGACGGTGTTTACCTGTTTGTAGTCCAGATGACGGTGTTTACCTGTCTGTAGTCCAGGTGACGGTGTTTACCTGTTTGTAGTCCAGGTGGGTGCAGCCGCGCAGGGTGGTGCGGAGGTGCTCCGTCCACTCCCTCTCCCCTTGGGGGTTCTCCTGCGTGCCGAGGGCGTAGACGTCGTGGGCCAGCGAGGCGGTGGACTCGTCCGGGGTGCGACCCAGACCACAGCAGGTCACCCAGGAGGTCAGGTCCCGGGGTGGTGGGGACCCTCCTGGACCACCGTGCAAATGACCAGACACAAAGAGCTTTGGGATCAATTTCAGTTCTTTCTAAGTAGGAGCGTGTGAGTGAATGACAAGTTAAAGGTGACATATTATACTGCTAGGTGTGAGTGTGATTAGCCAGTAAAAGCTGTTTCTGAAAATCTGCCTCTTTTTGCATCACAAGTCGGCATGTCCACCTAGATGTGTGCTGGATAGATCAGTCTACCAGCCTACCCAGTGGACTGTAGCAAACGTTGAGTATCTATCTGTCATACGTCTAGGTGGACACGCCCACTTGGGATGTCAGAAGAGGCAGACTTTCAAAAAGGCTTGTAACGGCTAATCATACTTACACCTGGTGGTATAATAGGTCACCTTTAACGGGTCCTTAGGCCAAAGTAGCTGGTGAAATATCACCATTTACTATTGCTGTATAGACATCTAGTGGACACTTTTATATCCAAAGTTCAATCTTTTCAGAAACATGCAATGACTGAGCCCGTAGGTTATGCATCTTGCAGAAGAGTACCTACAGGTTACCCAGGTACCCTTTGGCTGGGAGGCAGACAGCCTCACCACTGGACTATTCTTCCCCCATATCAATAGCTTAGTGTTATCAAACTTTTAAATACATCTATTTATAGCATTGATATTATATGAATGTACTTACTGCTCCTATAATGTGGACATTCATATAATGTATGTTTTGTGTATCTGGCAAATGTGGATGATTATTTCTCTGAACGTTCGCACACATTTGCCAGAAAAGGATAACTAAGTTAAACAAGGTGTGCAAATAAGTGTCAGAGCCAGACTAAGTAACCGTGGTTACAACTCATCCTCCGTTCCCTACCCATGTTCCAGGTGCCGACGAACACCGAGAGAAGGTCGGGCTCTCCCGGCTGGGCGTGTCTGGTCTTCATCAGCTGGAGCAGCATGCAGAAGGCCTCCCGTTTCTGGAAGGAGAGAGGTGTGGGGTGTGGGGGGTGTGGGGGGACACTGATCAGATCTGCCCTCTGAACGTTAGCTGAACGACAGAACGACCAGGGGCAGTGATGACCTATGACCTCTCACCCTGGCGCTCTGGAAGGTGAGCTCCCTTGGCGTGCTGTGACGACCGTCCACCGCCAGGCGCAGCTTAGCAGGGCTGGCGTGGAACTGGACCACCTGCAGAACTGGAGGAGGAGAGGACTTCACGACACTGAACGTGTTTAAAGACATATTCATCTTTACATATACTTTATGCTTCGTATTTGTTGTGTTGTAGGTAAGTTATAAGAGCTGTTGTTTTAGTGATGCTTTAGAAATGACAGACGTCTGTTATTGATGAGGGAAATTATGTGATTTGGATTGCCTAATTCCCGGCTCATACTACCAGTCAGGGCATCTCTTCCCTGATTGGTTGAGGGAAGCCGTCTTGCCACTCATTCACAGGTGTTTCAAATGCAAAACGTAGCGAGGGAGGGAGCAGAGATGGTGGTGGGGGGGGGGGCGACGACATATTTTGGTTGCTTATTTTCATAATCTCCCTTAACATCTTACCTTGCAAGATCTCACCTTTAATATTTAGAGTTTATAGCTTGTTAGTACCTATGTTGTACTTCGTTATCAGCATCCTATACCACGGCAAATTCCTTGTAGCAAAGCCATATTGTTTGTGGGCATGAAACTGATTCTGGTTCTGATATGGCTTGATCATCAAAGGGAAATACAGCAGGTGCCTATTGGAAAGACTAAAGTTGAACAGAGTACATAATCTTCTTACCCCGCTCGTGGGAGACGGTCTCCACGCCAAAAGTCCCTGTCTTCTTGTCAAAGAGCAGCACTCCGGTGTCCACGTCCACGGAGACGGTCTGTCGGCCGTAGCGCGCCATCTTGACCTGGACACGCAAATATTGACAAATAGGGTCGCTATGCGTCTTCGTTACAGATATTGTTATTGGATTGAGTAAAAACATACGTGTTTATATATTTTCTTCAGGTCTAGCGTGGCGCGATCACAGCAAGGGATATGGGGTTCAATTCTCATTTCGAGCACAGTATGTTATTGTAAGACCCTTTTAACAACATGGTGAGCGACCCTTATAAAATCGCTCACCATGTTGCGGATATTCATTTACAGTAGGCTAGGCCTATGTATTAAGTGTTTAGATAGAAATTCAAGTTTTGAAAAAACGGCGTCTTTCAGTCTGTGATTTATTTATTACAATGCAGGTCACCATTGAATTGTACAGGCAAGAATGAAATGCACTCCTGATTCATGTTTCATGTTTCATGTGGTACCTGGAATGTGTGGACGGGCAGGGGCCTGGCGTTGCTCCTGGCGGTGTTCACCGTCACAGCCGGTGGGTCCGGAGGAGGGGGGGCAGGTTGGACTGCTAGATTGTGATTGGTCACTGCATCTTGCAGTGCTTTCAAAACCTTCAAGCACAGAGCATCATCACAATTGGGTTTCTAATAAATGGCCTTTTGAAGGTAACGCTCATAATTTGTATAGCCAAATCTAAAACTTATTTATAATCCGGAACAACCAATCTCAGCAACATTGAAACTCTGTTGGCTGCTCAAAGTGAAACCGTACCCTTTTTTCCAGAGAAGACAGCAGGCTGACCAATGCTGAGATCTTGCACAGCAGATTGTCAAGCTCCATATCCGGGCCCTGGGTTCAAAGCAGGACGATGCGGATCATTTCTCAAATGTAACCACTAGAGGGAGCGCTTCTACAGCTCATCGGGAGTTCCTCGAGCTATTACGTAATAGCTGCTGCTGCTGCGTACCTGTGACTTGTTGCAGAGTGGACTGGTTGGATGGTCAAACACCTTGGCCAGTGTCTCTAGACTCGAGAGCGTGAGGTCAATTTCACTGTGGATCACATGCCCTCAATGTTTAAACTATGGACAAACTAAATAACCATAAGTATAACAACCAAGAAGATAAATAGTATCTTCGCAGAAAATCTCTTGTCTATCCATCGAATCAATCAAATACATCAGGGCAAATGGTCTATTGCAAAAAGCATTTGCAAATAGTCATGGCAAGCTGCACCAGCAGAAGATGGTAGCTAACCTGTTGAGGCCTTGGCAGGTCGTGCCTAATGTGTGTTGCAGGTTGCGTAAGCACGTAGCCCCTTTAAACACACTCTCAATGTCCAGAGGAAGATCCTTGTGGAGGTAGTCAGTGAGCAGTCCCATCACGTCTCCTGAGATGCTGATAACAGAGCAGAAGACGCATACATTTGAAATACAATGCATTCTGTGATCCCGCACAAATCTATCCGATAAAGCATCGTGTACGGTCATTTAAAGATGAATAATGGATAAAACTACGCCGACCAAGATGGCAATATAATACAATGTCAATAAAATAATATAAACATTAGTCCAGAGATACCAACCGATTGGTTGATACCTACGGTCCTCAACCTATAAGCATCCTTGAGCAAGATCTCTGACCCACCTATTAACCTTAGCGGCTATAAATGACTGGAATACTATGAGAGTAGATGATAACCTGGTTGTGTTGAGTTCCTGCAACTTATTGAGGAAGGGGAGGTGAGAGAGCGTCCTCGCTTGGGCTGCTGTGGAAGAGGCTGTAGTGTTGAAGGTGGCTGGCACAGCAGGCTTCTCTTCGTCTGCACACGGGGGAAAGGTGTGCTTAACATGGGCGGAATCGTACCTGAGGTCACTGGCCACCCGACTGACTTCAGTGTTGATTGCGTATTGTGCTCATTCTCCCGGCAATATTTGTCAGTGGATCACATATAATATGCCAATTGTATTGTTGTCACTTGAAACATCCTTATCCAATTAGCAAATGTGAAGAAATGCTAAGAGTAAGACATTTTAATGTCTGTAAGGTTTTTTTAGAAACCAATCATGTAACTAAGTAGGTAAGCAGACGGCCGGTCTTACCCGAGCTCTCGTCTCCAGGGTCGGTCACACGGCTCACAGGGTACTGCAGCGGGGTGACCAGGCCTTTATGGGGGTGCTGGTAGCCCATCACCAACTCCTCCAGCGTACGGAAACAGTTGACCTGAACACCCTGCATGGTCTGTGGGGCATGCACACTGTATGGTCAGTACCGGGTATGTGTACATCTGTAGCTGTCTTGGACTGTGGTGACAACAAGGCCCAATATTCATATAAGAATGAGGTTTTGAATGTGTTTCTAAACTTAATTTTCGACGTCTCACTTGGAGCGGTGAAATCATTACGATGAATCAACAATACCAGAATTACGTTTTTACTAGGTTCCTTAAGTTCTTAAAAAAGGTGTTTTGATGTGTTGCTATTAAGTTATTTAGCAGAAAGTTGTGTAAAATGACAATGGATTCCGAAACATGTCATGAAGGTAGAATTTAGGTATTTTGCACTCAGATGCCTAAAGTATAGGCTTTCGAGTTCATCAAAATCCATTGCATCAACCAACCACATCCTAAATAGCCAAGATCTTCCAATGAGGATCCAGATGTATGCATATATACAAACACATACTCACATATAGAATACACTCAAACACACGCACATAGGTCATCTTGAGTTGACAAACTGAGCCCCACCCTTCCAATGCAAAACCACTTTTTGGTTTGACCACAACTCTCAGACCATCATATATCCCATCCATTCTATCAATGTCACCTTCACTGTAATGAGGTTCACAACTTGTATTAAGATGGCACATACAAGCTGCATGTAGGCCAATGCAGAAACATACATATACTTTGTATTTTTGTATTTATAAACTCATTCCCTAATACCCCTGGCGCTCTTCGAGAATTTTCCTTATCTGTCAGCAACTATCACACTGCATCTGGCTGTTAAACCTTATTTCCCTCATGACAAAACTAAGCTAAGAAACCTTGTTTGGTTGAAGAAACACGTGTCCTTTAAGTGACTGAAACATAGAGTTTGCTTCCTGTATAACTTTATGCAACAGTTTGCTGTATGAAAAGCATAATAGAATAGTAAATCAGAGGTATGCACACAACAATGTCGTAGGTTCCACATACATTGTGTGTAGTAGAAAATGCATAGATCTGACAATGTTTTTACATGTCATTATGTGTCATAAGAGGGTTCATTTCAAAAGTACCAAACAAACCAAAAACAAATACACATAGCTAGTAAGATGTGTATTTAATCAAACAGAATACACTGAATTGTTTAGGCAGACAGAGGGCATTAAATAATCTTTCCCTGTTTCATATTTTTGAGTCATGAGTTTTATGTTTTCTTTGTGCAAGTTGAAGGAGCCATTCCCTGGCCTGTGTCACCCGATTCTGTTGCCAGGATCCGTTTGAATCATGCTTTTCCTTGTGCCACAAGAAACTCTTGAAAAGTAATTACAAATAACTAAACGGGAATAAGAGACGTGGAAAGGCAAAGTAACCCCAAAATATCTCCATGGCCCTCTTGGAATAACACAGTGTCCCGAATGTCAAGTCTTTGTGTGCTAGCGAAGCAAATCCAGAGAGGGAAAACGTTGATTGTAGGCTTTGCTCATGGCAGTGGAAAAACATCTGAACGAGTGATATAGTTTCTAGGAGACTTGGTTATATTCTTGGTTATATATCTGAAAAAGGTTAAGGTCCCCTTGCTAGAGGTTTGCAAATACAAGACACTCGCACACACACGTACACACACACAAACACACACACACACACACACACACACACACACACACACACACACACACACACACACACACACACACACACACACACACACACACACACAACACACACACACACACACACACACACACACACACACACACACACACACACACACACACAACACCACACACACACACACACACACCACACACACACACACACACACACACACACACACACACACACACACACACACACACACACACACACACAAAACAAAACACCATGACTGAGCTAATGCTTTTGGAGTTGAATAGGCAGAAAACCCTTCAATAAAAGTTGTGTGTGTGTGTGTGTGTGTGTGTGTGTGTGTGTGTGTGTGTGTTGTGTGGTGTGTGTGTGTGTGTGTGTGTGTGTGTGTGTGTGTGTGTGTGTGGTGTGTGGTGTGTGTGGTGTGTGTGTGTGTGTGTGTGTCGTTGCTGTGTGTGTGTGTGGTGTGTATTTGTCTCCACTTTGATACTTTCGAGATTACAGGGCGTCTGTGTGTTAGTTGTTTGGCCGGCATGTAAACAATAACAATGTTTTTCACTACGCCACATCCTAGAGCAGCCAATTACACGTCATACATAAAAAAACTAAAGTACACAGACACATACACTGTCTTTCTCTCTCTTACACACACACACACACACACACACACACACACACACACACACACACACACACACACACCACACACACACACACACACACACACACACACACACACACACACACACACACACACACACACACACACACACACACACACACACACACACACGCAACCACAATACACAAATACACTCATTGGCCAATGGGCTAGTGGGCAGCGGTGGAATCTATGAGATCTTTGCACAATCCTCCTCTGTTCGAATGAGCTCACAAAATGAGCTCCAAGCATGCAGTCTTACGGCAGGGATGGCACTCTGACTGTATGACTGCTGCCGCTGTGAGGGGAACAGCAAGGAAACTGGGGAAAGAACAACACCTTTACTGTGCTCCATTCCCCCGGCCATAAACAAACTGCAGCCTCATGCGGCCAACTTTCTCACAAATGTGAATCCCCCGAGCTGTGATGGTGCACCTAGCTGTTTTTGACTGTGTGCCATTTGGGAGCAAAGCAGGAAGACAAGGTGGTTAGTGAAAGGGGCGGGGCCTGCTCACCTGCACTGCCAGCAGCCCCTCAGCGTCCGGAAGGATCCGGTAGGTGTGAACATGGCGCTGGAATCTGGAAAAACACGAACCAATGAAACCAGAGACCAATTCCAATGTATAACCATAATTATCATAAGGACAATAATGAGCTAAAATAAGCATGTATAATAACCGTAAATGTATATAGGATAACATAATATATATCAATAACAGATGTTGTATGTTGTAGGTGTATGATCGCTAATTGCATCAGAAGGGATTACAATGCAAACATGGTGAAGTGTACTACAGTTCAACGATAAAATCAAAAGCAGATTTCCTACTGTGGTAAAAAAAAAAAAAACCTTATGAAAGCATGATGGATTTGTGGAATTTCCTGTGGAGACGTTGGTGTGTTAGCACGTATTCAACAACACATATGACCCACAGTACCCCATTCCCAAGAGCTGTAGACCAGTGAGGATGTCCCTTTCAGCCCACTGATGAAGATCGGAGACAGGGGCAGGAAAGGTCTCGTGTTGGTTAGGGTGTGGGACTCCCAGCCCCTCTTTTGTCAAACTTCAGTATCTGCGATCCAACTATAGGCTACCTTGAGCGAGATGCCTAACCCCCGCTATCTATGTATCCAAACAAATCCACTGTCAACCGACCTCATGGTGGATACAAGAGAAATAACCAATAGGATGAAAAATGTAAAGTACAAAGAAAGAAAAAAATACTAAGACGCGTTAAGAGAGCAAAGATCCGATCAGCACGGAGAAACAGCAGAGTTGAGATAGGCACATAAGGCTTTTCTATAGAAAAGAATGAGACAATGTGCCTTGAGGTGGGAGAAATATGGAAGAGGCAGGATGGGGGGGGGGGGGGGGGAGAGAGTTGCACGCTCAGCCTTTAGGAATGTTGGGCCCTGACGCGGGCCAGCCAGCGAGCGGGGAGAGTGGTGTGGTCGCAGCAGGGCCTGCCTTCCTCCTTCAGGGGGCCACGGGGGAGGGCCGCGGGAGTGGGGAACCGTCGACTGAAAGACGTAAAGGGAGCAAAGGTGGAAAAGCCCCTCCCCCAGCGAAAAAGGGAGGACAAAGGACACAGGGTACTTGGTTGTTTGACCACCGCCCACCACCCAGGAAAATGGGAGTCAAGGTGTGAGCGATGTCCTGTGCGACATAGCCGTAGCATTCCTTGCTTGCTGCTAGCAGAGAGTGGGGCTGCTGAATCCATTGAGAGAAACGCAGGTGGCTCAGAACATCAATCCTCGCGCATTCGTGAATAGTTTTCCGTAGTGGGAATGCCAAAATAAAAGAGTTTGAGAGTTTCACAAGTAGTGAGTCAGAAAGTTAAGTCGGGGTTCGGAGAAAGGGAGCTCTTAGCCACGCTAGAATCTTCCAGACTTCCGGAACAATTCAGTGATGGATCGATGCATGGGCTGCCCCTCATTTAAAGTATCTAAACAACTACAAAATGACAATCACATTGCACATTGCGCATGTGTGTGCGCGCGTGTGTGTGTGTGTGTGTGTGTGTGTTGATGCTACTCACAGCAGGCACAAGGCGTAGGCGCCGGCCACCGATTCGCTGGCCCGTACCAGGTAGCTTCCGTCCCGACCGGCGCGCGCCAGCAGTTCCTCCGCCTGAACGCGGCTGATTTCGTGGTGGAACCACGGCGCCGTCGTCGTCATGGCAACCAGGGGGGGGGGGGCGCGGTGTGCGTTTATCACGACAAGTCACAGCCGGAGAAAGGCAAGGGCGGACAGGGTACGGACGCGGCCCTCGGCGTCCCCCATACGGGAGGCGGATCAGAGTGCTCCCAGGTGCGTCCGGTCACCAGCGGTCCCGTCTTCCCCTTTCAGTGCTCAAAACAAACGCTTCCATTGGCCGGGATGAGCTGGAGCGATGGAGACGACCCGACGCCTTGTGTTGGCTGACCCGACGGCGAAGCCCGCTTCCTGAGCCCCCGCGAGGTCCTTCGGGGTCAAGCGTCCCGTTGCCATGGAGAGGCCCTTGGAGACAGCATTCCCATGTGTCAGCGTCGCGTGTGTGTGTGTCCGCTTGTTTTACGACCCGCCTGTCCCGTCCATAACCCCCCTGGATGTGGACAACAACACCCCCTGAGGATCGCCTCGCTGACCTGCGTCCCTCCGGCGGCTGTCTGGAGACCCTGGGATGTGGTGCTCGACTAGACGGCCCACGGCATCACAGCCCCGACAGCGAACAGAGGCAGAGAGTGGGAGGGAGAGAGAGAGAGAGAGAGAGAAAGGGGGGAGAAATTATCCAGTGGATCCAGAATCAATGTGTGTTGCCCCTTGGGCCGTGGCCACTGCCTTCAGCCCGACCACAGACACAGGCACCGCCCCTCGGCCCGAGAACACAAGCCCCGCAGGCAAACACAACAGGAGAGAAGGGATACAGAGGGACAAAACAAACCAATCATCTGGCACACATAGAGCCCACACACGCTCGCACATATGACGGGCAGAGACAAACATACACACGCACACACACACACACACACACAGACACACACTTACCAGTTCCGAGATTCCAGTACTTCCACAAGCAGCAACCAGACTAATTCAAACGATTTCCCAGCTCTGCTGCCATATAAGGGAATAGGACCAGAAGAAGAAGAAGAAGAAGAAGAGTGGAAAAATCTAAAAAACAATTGGTTTGCTGTTCTCCTCTGGGGCTCCTCCTGACAGGCTACTCCAGCCGGCGGTGGAATCGGCTGAAACCAGAGTGCCTGAGCGGGGGGGGGGGGGGGCCGGGGCCTGGTCCGGGGAGATGTTTGTGTGTCTGTCGGTGGGGAGTGTCCTGCCGTCTGCGCCTGCCGCTGTCTCCAGCTGCTGTCCAGGAGGTGGTCAGAGAGGAGGGAGGCTTTGGAAAAGTGGAGGACGAGCCCATTGGAGCCGAGGAAGACTGAGGAAGTGACTCGCCATTACAGATGTGAGCACAAAAAGGAAGTGGGACAGGGAGAGGGGAAAAAAAGGAAAAACCAAATAGAAGAATTCTTGCGAGGGGCTCGACTTGACAGCCGCTGTCGAAAAAGTACTCTAGGGTACTTTCTCCATTCCCCTCTTTCGTTTTTTTCTCCCTCCCTTTCCTTTTCTGTCTCTCCTCCTTCTACTTTGACCACTTTTTCCTCAATCCTGCCCAATATTTCCGTATCTCTTTCTACTTCTTTCGGTCTCTCTTACTCATTGCCTCTCCTTTCATTTTATCTCTACATCTTGAGATTTCAAATAGAAAACACAGCTATGGTAACCCTCTCCCTGTCTGCTGCATTACTCAACCCTCTGTCACTCTCACTAACTCCCCTGCCCTCCCTCCCTCTCTCTCTCTCTCTCTCTCTCTCTCTCTCTCTCTCTCTCTCTCTCTCTCTCTCTCTCTCTCTCTCTCTCTCTCTCTCTCTCTCTCTCTCTCTCTCCGACTCCATTAAAAATACAGCCTGCATATGGTTATGATCATCGTTCACTTTCCAGGGCTTATTTTGGTCTTCCACCACACCCCTCGCTTCTCCCTCCCCTCTTCTCATTCTTTCTTTATTAGATGCAGTGTGTAACTCCATGGCTGAGTCCTCTTGTTGTTATTGAAGAGTCAGCAACAATTCAACCACCACCCAAAGCCCCGAACTCGATACAAGAAACGGATAGAAGCACAAGACCCCCTACTCACAATGTCCTTTTAAACCAAAAAATGTCCTTTTAAACCAAAAAAGCCAGGCTTAAGTTAAACAGCTTCATGTTGCACTGTGTTCTTTGATCAAGTTCATTTTGTTTTAGGTGAGATCTGTTACAAAGAGAGATAGTCTGAACTTTCTCAACTAATTTCCCTTGAATTTAATCTATGAAGAAGACGAAGAGAATGCATTTATAATCTTCGGGGGTCAAATTCTTATACAGGGTGCATGCATTTGTAAGGATTGTGTATGTACCGACCGTGTGTGGGACGACACAGACATTTGTTGTAGGGTGGGCTTACAAACGTCTATGTAAATAGACCAACATATCCTGCACAAACACACACACACACACACACACACACACACACACACACACACACACACACACACACACACACACACACACACACACACACACACACACACACACACACACACACACACACACACTCATATAGACACACACACACACACACACACACAACACACACACACACACGCACACACCAACACACACAAACAAACACACACACACGCGCACACCCACATAAACACACACACATGGGTTTTGCATGCAGGAAATAGTTTGCATTCGTATTTGCATACTGTACAACGTGAATAACATAATTGAGTGGTCAAGTTTGAATCTGCGTAGGCAGGCTACTATCATAATGGTCTCTACACATCTAGTTGTTCACAGCACACGCATACTCACTACGCTCAAAGTGTAGCCATGTTAGTGTATTTACTTTTCCGAAGGGCAGGATGCAAATCAGATTTGGCTTGGAACCACTGGCTCTCAGTTTGTTTTTTGTTTGTTTGTTTGTTTGTTTGTACATTGTAACTGTGTTGATCCATTTGTAACCAACCAGCCACATAATCAAGAAGTAATAAATTCTTACTGGAGCTTGACTATCAGCAGTATTTTCGAACTCACGGTAGTGTCAAAGTGATGTTGTGAGTAGACCTACCTTACATACACAGTCGATTTTTTTTTATTAGTCAGTAGTAGTACACTATGCCGGGCGCAAACACTATGCAAGCTCCTTCTAACCTCAGGCAACTGCCGAACAATGTAAGCACAACAAAGACTTAAAAAAATATATGTATGTGTAAAGAAATACGATTTGCCACAGAAAGCCAAAATAACACACATTCACGCATTTCACGTCAAATTAGCTTTGATTGGTAATTGATTGTTTGATTAGCCACAATATTCATCAATATTGTAGTACTGGAGGAAGCATTTCTCTAGTATTGTGCCTTTTGGGGACTTATCGAGGAGTCTTAAAGTTCACCATGTCCTTAACCAAGGGTTAACCATATGGTTAAATGTGCTATAAGGAGCCGTATTGTCAGGCTGTTGTTTGGGTCTAATTTGGGGCAAGATTATCTGGGGATTATGGGTTGACAAAGTATGACCTCATGGGTCAAACTAAGTGTGTTACCCACTGGAGTCAAATGGTCTATCAACTTTAAGGAGGGAATCAAATATATTATTCCCCATGAATTGTTGAATACCTCAGCATTGATAACAAAGAAACTTTAAAACTATAAACCCACCTGTGTGTGTGTGTGTGTGTGTGTTGTGTGTGTGTGTGTGTGTGTGTGTGTGTGTGTGTGTGTGTGTGTGTGTGTGTGTGTGTGTGTGTGTGTGTGTGTGTGTGTGTGTGTGTGTGTGTGTGTGTGTGTGTGTGTGTGTGGGTGTGTGTGTGTGTGTGTGTGCGTGCGTGCGTGCGTGCGTGCGTGCGTGCGTGCGTGCGTGCGTGCGTGCGTGCGTGCGTGCGTGCGTGCGTGCGTGCGTGCGTGCGTGCGTGTGTGTGTGTGTGTGTGTGAGTTTTCCTGTACTTATGTGCATGTCTTATTTAAGAAGCTGTTACAGCAGCTCAGAGTTTCTTAAAGAAGTCAAGCATCAAGCTGCAAGAGGCGCACAGACTTGTAAGAGGCTTTTCTGCTAAGAGGCTAGCCCATACACTGAAAAACCGTCGTAAACCTAATCCTCAGCTCTGAGAGATCTGCAGATACAGACCAACCCACAAACGGAAACATCTTTGAAGGAATCTTTGAACTGAATATGGCAGCTAGTACATCATTAAAGTTCATTGCTAGCACACACTGCCAATGACATCACTTTTACAGAAGAAAACTATAAGGAAAGGACACAAAAAAAGTCTGATAACAATATAAATACATATTTATTATAATATTTGAAAAAACAATCTATTAAACCAATTATAGACTGGATTAGTTGTTTAGGTGAGAGTGGATGAATCTTCACACAATACAACAAGATTAAAACATACTATCACAGCATTGTTCAGAGATTAAATGCAGGGATTAAAAAGATGGCACCTCAAATTGAACAATACCTCTCACTATATGTTCCAAGTCATGGGATACTAGGCCTTTGTGGTACAAAACCCTTCCATGTACACAACGAATATGCAAGCTTCCAGTGAGGCCAGTTAAATTCAGCAGAATGGCATTCCAGGGAAGGCAGTGTTCATCCAAAAAGGAGTGGCCTTCCACGGCCAGGCTTTAGGAGAGCCGAGCAGATGTCCCTTTATGACAGAGAGCTCTATTTAATTTAATTCGTGAACACCTGGTAGAGAGGTTACCTCAAGTCTAACAAGGCGTTAGAGATCATCTGCAAGTCGTTCACCTTGGTCCCCTACTAATTATTATCAATTAAATTTAGCTGTTGAGGTGATGAGTTGTGCTTTAAATCCGTTTTATGGATTTGCCGTGAGTTGATGTCCACGGTAAACTGCATGTGGGTGTCGGGGTGCCTGCCAGGAAAAAGTATGCACTATTGGCACTGGACTTAAGTACAAAGCTTGATCTTTAAACCCAGGGTCCGTCCGTCTATACATTTTGTGCAATATTAAAAGTTATACAATTTATTTGGCTCATAGCAAGATGTTATAGGCCTACATATGATACATCAATCTAGAAAGTCACACTGAACTCTGCAAAATGTAACTGTGAAAACTGTTTTGTAAATTGTCTTTTTTATATTAAATCACATATCAATGTAAATTAACTTATTTTACCTATGTTATGTTTCTGATCAATGTAACTTAACATAACATTTGCATACAGCTTATTCTGATTCAATGGCAATTGTTGCAAACAATGCACAATTAGAAACCAACCAAAACAACTCGCCACGTGTACAGAAGCAGAGGAAAATCCCATACCCTCCTGTAACTTACTCACACCTACCTTTGAACAAAAACAACCTAACTAATGGATTAATCTGACTGTATCTAAAATAGAAACCTGGGATAACAAGCCTTGGTAAGCTGGAGGGACGGGCCACCTGCCTATAAGAGGCCGGACGGACCCTTACACGCACCACACAGAGACAACTGTCACGGAATACATAACACACATAGCTGGAACCAGAGGTGAGTAGATGAACTGGTCACCTTTGGGTGGGTATTCGATCCGAATAAGATAGGGCTTTTCTGTGTGCCTGTCAACCTATGTACAAGTTGTGCTCAGAAATGTTTAGACTTATTTTGGGTATGTTTCAAAGGGTTGGCATGATTGTACATTAGGGCTGTGGTCTGGGACTCCTGAGTGATATCCTGGCTTTGACTTTGATTCAATCAATTAAAAACAAATGCACATGTATATTCATATGTATTATTTAGTAATAGGGTTAGGGTTAGAGGGCTAGGACTAACTAATCATGAATAATTACATATTACTATTATGATTATTATTAATAATAAATAAACAGCTATGAATTGTAAATTATATTATTGATATTGTTATTAATTGTTAACACGAATAATGTTACTCGTAGTTGTAATAATTTGAATAGTCAAGAGATTGTTGGGGGAATTTTGAAGGCACTTCGGAATTTAGTGGGCCTCATCTTAATAGTTTAACAACTATGATAAACACGTCATCTATTTATGTTTTTTTTGTCTTATTGTGTCTTATGTCTTATGTTTTTTGCCTAATTTGAAGGAACCCTCAACTAACTGTCGAGATGTCAAAGTAAGTCTGCCTTCCGACCATTTGCACTTGTTACACACTAAAATGCATGCTATATTAATATACATATATATATTCAGATTTAGCCAGGTTAGTCCCATTATAGATTAAATACCACAGAGGTAAGCCTTAATTTTAGACATTTACTTTGGGTGAAAATAAGTTTGACGAAGCAGAAGAGTTCTGTGATTGGAACATCCGTTGGCAGCAGCTTTATCGCGTCAGAGCGACCAGCTCACTCAGTCTCCGTTGGTTTCAATGTCATTCCTCAATACAGTTGAATTGCCAAGTTCAATGACCTGTCACACACCGGGGGTTACTGCCCGTTTAAACATTTACATTTACATTTAGGGCATTTAGCGGACGCTTTTTAACAATCTCGACCACCACAAATATCTGTAATAACGTTACAGTCTCATATATGTTAACTCTGAAAGTAGGAGGCCTACTGCCAAAAAAAACTAGAAGGAGGGATTAGGCTAAATCCCATAATAACAGAAAAGCCGGGGGGGTGGGGGGGTTACAACCTCCCCTATGTAACTTGGTCTTAGTATAAACATGTCTAACCTCTGCCTTTGGGCTTATCGGCTATATATACTGTATGTCCTGATACCACAGATCGGGTGAATTTCACCTTGAGTGAGAAGCAGGGGAGAGCATTGAGAAAGAAGCGTCTTAAAAGATCACTGATGAGTGTGATGATGGTGAACCTGCATAAGACCCGGGCACAAGATGTGGAAATAAATATAATTTTATATTATAGTCATATGACGCTTTATGTCAATAACCAAACTCTACTCATCCAAATCGAGTGAGAGCTGGAAACGGATAGTACATAAACCAGATAAGATAAGATAAGATAGACACTTTATTGTTTCCATGGGAATGCTCCTTCAGGGAAATTCAAAATCCCAGCAGCGGTAGTACAGACAAGACACATAAACAAGCAAAAAAAACACAAGCTAAAATGCATCAAGACATGGTGTAAATAAATACATTTTAAAAAGAAGCAGCAGCAGATGTTAGCAGCAATTATTATATCTTATTTGTGTATGAGTATGAGTGACTAAAGAACACTTTGTCAACTGTCAGTTTAAGAAGCAGTATGAATGGAGACAGGATATGTTCACATCAAGATCATGACGTTTTGTGATGGTTAGGCCCCTGCTTGTCCGGATTACACCATCGGCACCAGCAGTCGCCCTATTTACTAATCCATGGTTCACCTAGCGAGGGTTTGTAGTGGTTGAGCTGGTTGGGAGGGGATTGGAGAGTTGTAATCTTAGTGATATACTATGACCTCTAGGTCTCTCCATGGTTAACAGGAACCCTGATCACTGCTCCTCTATCATGTAAAGCAGTTCCACTTTTAAGTTTAAAACCGTTTTGCACAATATAGTATCAGCCTCCCTGTGTTAGCCTTCCTTTCCTGATGTGTTTAGGTCCTTATTATCTATTGGCCTGTATGATTGATACTGTATTTGTCATCTCCTGTCCTCATATTCTGTAAACCTCATGCCTTGAAATGCCCCTTAAGTGGGAAAACACCGGATTTGGATTGGTGGATTTTGTCACTGATGTATTGATTGATTGAACAGCATTGTGGGGATGTGTTATTGCGCGAATGTGTTATTCTGGAGTCATCAACACGATTCTGCCCTTTGCCGTTTCCCCTTCTCCAACCAGAGTTTTCAAGAAGACCAGCGGCAATGGGGATGTAAGTTTCTTATCGGACATCACTACAAGAAGCTACTGAAATTACACTTCCCCCCATGAATTTTCATGAACTGGTGTTTTTCCTCTTTTTTCCACCTAGTTGACCCTCTACTTGGGGAAGAGAGACTTTGTGGACCATGTGACCTCTGTGGACGTCGTTGGTGAGTAGCAAAGATATTTTTATAAAGGACATCTATGTTATTTGACACTTTTATGTACCTTCATGAAAATATAAGCACAGTTGTCTATGTGTATTAAAGCTGTTAGTTTGTGGTGTTATAATTATGATATGCACATCCAAATGCCTGCATTGTCCACTTTAGACATTAGAATTGATCAAATGGGAACGACTAAAAAATATTGTTGAAAAGACACAAATCGTTTTGAAATGATGAAATTGGGTCTTCTCTCATTTGTAGATGGGGTGCTGAAGGTTGATCCTTCAAAGCTCAATGGCAGAAAAGGTAACGCAATCTCCCCTGGCCTCTCTAATCCTTTTCAGTAGCAAATACAACTCAATAAAACATTTAACCTGACCATCTACCCAGCACTAACTCCCACGTCCACTGTCTTCATAGTGTTTGTGTACCTCGCCTGCGCTTTCCGCTACGGCAGTGAGGACCTGGACGTAATTGGGATGTCCTGCAGAAGGGACATCTGGGTGAAGCGCGTGCAGGTTTTCCCAGCCCTTGGAGGGGGCATTGCCAAAACCCCCATGCAAGATGCTCTGTTGAAGAAAGCTGGGGAGCAGGCTCACCACTTTGCTTTTGAGGTACAGAAAAGGAATTCTATGAAACTCAACATTTTTCTTCTTGTCCTGTTTGGATTAAACCAAATCATATTTTCACTTACGTTTAATTATTTATTATTATTAATTATTTTGTTGTTTATTAATGTAGTAATTTATCACATTTAGAACAAATGTTTGCTTGATTAATTGCAATCAATATCAATGATTCATAGATAAAATTCATAACTGAATACCTTCACTGCCACTTGTTCCATGAAAGTTTCTATCTTTTTCTTGTCGGCCTGTAATAGATGCCTACCAATCTGCCATGCTCAGTCGCTCTGCAGCCTGGACCTAACGACAGCGGAAAGGTATATTTCCCTCATTCACACAGTACCCCCCCGCCTCTCTCTCTCTCTCTCTCTCTCTCTCTCTCTCTCTCTCTCTCTCTCTCTCTCTCTCTCTCTCTCTCTCTCTCTCTCTCTCTCTCTCTCTCTCTCTCTCTCTCTCTCTCTCTCTCTCCTCTCTCTCTCTCTCTCTCTCTCTCCTCTCTCTCCTCTCCCTCTCCTCCCTCCCTCCCTCCCTCCCTCTCTCTCTCTCTCTCTCTCTCTCTCTCTCTCTCTCTCTCTCTCTTCTCTCTCTCTCTCCTCTCTCTCTCTCTCTCTCTCTCTCTCTCTCTCTCTCTCTCTCTCTCTCTCTTTCTCTCCCTCTCTTCCTGCCTTGTTTCTCTCTCTCACACACACTCTGCCCCCCCCCCGCTCTCTCTCTCCTTGGATGTGTAAATCATATGTTTTTCTGTGTGTTCTTCATGCAGTCGTGCGGTGTTGACTTTGAGCTCAAGGCCTACATTGCCAATGCGGCTGATGACGGCGATGAGGTCATTGAGAAGAAGTGAGCAAGCGTTCTCTGTTTTCAAACGTTCATCTTCTGCTTTGTAGTAAGTCAGCATAGGCCGCAGATGGAAGGTGGCTTCACACTGAGTCTTCTCCTCCTCGTGGTTATGTTCTCGCTTCAGGGACACCTGCCGTCTGATGATCCGTAAGATCCAGTTTTCACCCGTCAGCACAAACGCTGGCCCCAAGGCGGAAATCACATCGCCACTTCAGCTGTCGGCCTCTCTGGGAAAAGAGGTAGGACAAAACAAAAAACTCAAGTTTTCCCTCGTATTCATGATGCATGGTTATGTTACATGAAAGCATTATCTCAATTTGAACCTTTATTTTATTTTTTTTAGAACTACTACCACGGAGAACAGATCTCTGTCAACGTAAAAATCAATAATGACAGCAGTAAGGTTGTGAAGAAGATCAAAATAACAAGTATGTAAGCAAAAGAAGACCACAGAGACATGTGTGTTAAATAGTGGTCATCCGTACAGAATCCATCCTAATGATGAACATTGTTTGTTTCGTGTTATAATTAGTTGAGCAGGATACTGCTGTTGTTCTCTACTCGTCTGACAACTACATTAAGGCCGTCTGCAGTGAGGAGTTCGGGTAAGGCTTCCAACATAACACATGTTCTGCTACAGGCAGGGGACACCGTTGATTTACATGCAACACAACAATGTGGTTGATCGAAAACTCAATCACTTTAAAACTGTTATATCCCATTGTTATACTTTTATTTTTCATTTTAATTTACCTATTTCAAATTCAAGCAAATTCTAATCCACAAAATGTTTGTTAGTTTGCAACTTCCCACTAATTGTCACACACATCACTGTAGGGAAACAATCGACGCCAACTCAACCTTCGAGAAGGAATTCACCATGACCCCCCTGCTGGCCAACAACGCCGAGAAACGGGGCATCGCTGTGGACGGACGCCTGAAGGACGGAGACACCAACCTGGCCTCCACCACCCTGTAAGAACAAGCATGTGCAGTTCCGTTCTCCGCTGCGTGAGTGTGATTGTATACCATCCTCTTCAGCTGGAAGCTGGAATATTCTTACTTTGTTTTCCCAGGTGCCAAAGTGGTGAGAAGGAGATGCAGGGTATCATCATCTCTTATAAAGTGAAGGTCAGCGTGTCTTTATCCAGCGGAGGGTAAGGTCCAGTTATACACTATTACACGCCCTGACTTGTACCCGTTGGTTTTACTCTCTGTGCCATACTACGCAGAATAGCTCTAATCGGTCTGTCCTGCTATTCACAGCCTGCTGGGGAGCCTTACTGGAAGGTGAGAGACACCTTCTGAACACATGCACACACACCTTCTTCTTCATTGGTGTCTTATAAATATCCAACTGAACCAAAAAATATTATGCATTGTCGGGACAATTTCTTTACGAGATATTGCGTCTAGGACAGATGAGACTTCTAAATGCAAAAAAGTACAAAATAGTTGTAGACAATTAACCTATTTTAATTTATGCATACATAAGTCTACTCTCTTGCAGAGGGAGCCCAGAATACAGTTTCACAGAGCTATATAAACAACCTCACAACCCTCCATGCAATTGTCAATGATCAAATCAGGGATGGCGCTAGGCAATACAAGGAATAGGAAAAAAAACGAACTCATAAAAAGTAAAAAATTCATGTATTTTTCCATCACAGCATGCAGTATATACAGAAATTAATATTCAACTTCTGGGTTTTAGTGATGTCGTTGCAGAGCTTCCTCTCATCCTGATGTCTCCCAAGCCAGCAGGTGGGTGAAATGTGCCTTATTCCCCTAGTGGCCATCTTGGTTCTAATAGCTAGCTTGGTGGGAGAACTGGAATATGTTATACCAAGGTGGAAAAAATATGAATTATAGGTGGATGGTTAGCCTAGCCTGTGCAGAGTTTAAAACACTGTATATGTGGTGAGACATATTATAACTAATGATGCCATTCTTTTATTCTTGTTTTATTCCATGCATCGTCTCATTGTGAGCAGAAGTGTAAGTATAAAACCTTAGATGCGACACTATTTATAATGACATTACTTTTGATAGTTTGTTGGGATGTAGTCCTAGTGCTGTGATGTGTGTGTAGCTTTGCCTTCCATTTTTAAACTCCCGTTTTCTGTGTATTTTATGATCGGCAGCAAACTGGAGTAAAAGTGTCATTAGTTCAGGTGAGGTCGCATTCAGTGCGATAGTCAACGGGTACAGCACATACCTGCAATTTACACAACTTTAAAGGACCCTCTTGATAACCTGTGTAATAAAAACATATATAAGACTTATATATGTATTGCGACACACATTTACAAGAAGTAAAATGTGGGCTACAGCACAGATATTGCTTGTATTTAGCCTCTTCAGAATATGTACCACTAGTTTAGCTAGAAGAAATATGTTGGGTTTAATCAAGACAAGATGACAGATGCAATGTGTCCTTCCCCCCACAGATCTGATGTCACACTGGAGTAGAGGCGCCAGAGGACCAGAGATGGTTCTCTGTAGCGATTGGATGAAAGTACCACCAGGAAAACTGCACATCAGCAAAGATTGACACAGCAACATTGTTGCCCAACTGACTCTTTATTTAAATCGCAATCACTTCAATAAAATCCATATAGTACTATTGGGTATCGACTCTGACAACATGCTCGTTTGAGTCCCTTTCTTTAGACCAAAGGTTTTCTCACAGAAACCTGCTTGAATAGTTTGCAGTTTTAACGGTGTGTCTTGTTTTGTTTTGTTTCACTTTTAATTAAAAAAATAATGTATTGTAGAAACTGTTAACTATTGTGAATTTTACAATTGTGTACAGTTCTTTTCAGAAACTTACACAAATTGATGTCATGCTGTGCAACTAAGAGAATAAATTCTGTGATTCGGGTTAACCTCCTTCTTGTTCTTATTTGGTTCAGACTTGAGTTGGTTTTGTTTTCGATGCAAAACCGTAGTTTAAATACCCAATATCAAAAATAGTTATTGAACTATAAATGCAAATGTGTAAATATAACGTAAAAGGTATAATATATAAATAAAATGAAATGCCAATCTCTACAATATAAAAAAAAAAAACAGTCAATCTCTAATCGATAACGATAAACAGTCATGGGATATACAAATGCACCTTGCCCCTCGGTAGTTCCGCTGGTGACCACTGAGGGGCGCCATGGTTCGTCCATGCGCGTAACGACCCCACAGCGCTCAGTCAGGATACACTTTTTCCTCCTCCACAGTCTCGCCTGTGTAGCGTTGTTTATCGTCAGTAAATATGTCAACCACGACCGGCGGCGGAGAGTTTGGCAACCCCCTACGAAAGTTCAAGCTCGTCTTCTTGGGCGAGCAGAGCGGTAAGTGTATCAGGACACCGTACGTGGATGTTGGAATGTTATATAAATCAGTGAAAGCGATAGCTGGTTGAAGCTAGGTGTAGCTATCGGACGCCACTTTGCTAGCCCATCTCTAATGTGACGCTCCGTGCATTGCAGGAACGCTGCCTGTTTGTGTGGCGAGCTGTAACCCTAGTTTGATGAACGATTACAAATTGCAAACGTCCATTTATTCCCCAAAATCGTCGGTCGATGTCGTCGTAATACGGGTTAAGCAAGCTAGCCGTCTCATCGCTCAAGTTAACAACAATCCTCTGTTCGTTTCAAATGGCAGCGTCATGGTGATGCACCACGGTGATCAGTCGTCCTAACCCGAATCCTACAGAGCCATTGAAACAATGGACGCGTTTAGTTTTCAATCAGGTAGCCCAGACATGGAGCCTTTTGCGTTCAGTGGTGCCTCAGCATCCTCTCGTCGCCACCGTCACCTCTACGAAGGAGCTATCTTAGCTAACGCTACAGCTAACGCTACACATACGTGTCAGAATACCGTCCCCCGGACAATGCTTAATTCGTCTCACTTTATCTGGTCGCAGATACTATATTAAAAGTGGATTCCATGAAAAACATGTTTTTATGGTGTTGTTGGGTCGGCTTCAAAACATCGCTTTATCTCAAAAGCGTGACGTATCGTGATGCTATGCTTGGTAGCTCCCCGTCTACCAGCGCACGGCTCGCCGCTGCGTCTTGCAGAGCCACGTCGGCCACAGGAAACGGCCGGCTGTACGATTCACCAGCCCCCCCCCCATGTGCAATGTATGAAACTATAGACCAGGCAGTGACACTGCCTTGAATGGGACGGGTTTACATGTTATGTTGGAATCGCTATCCCTTTTCTTACATCCACGACACAGCTGTTTCAGATGCAGTAGAGCTTCACAATCTATGTGTTTCCAAAAGCCAACATTTGACTCCACCCTATTTGCCAGCTCAGCGTGTGTGGGTGCGATAGTCCACACAGAACGTCATTGATGTGCTTTTCTCTACCGGCTTTCTCAACATGACGCAATGTGGGAAAATCAATTGGAGGATGCTTTTCAGGTTCAAAACATGTTGAAAACCTTCGACTCTTAAGATTTAGTTTGGGTCCTTTTTATGTATTTTTATTGTGTTCAGTCGTAGTATGTTTATGTATGTTCTTTTTTGTTATGGATACAGTTGGGAAGACCTCGCTCATCACCAGGTTTATGTATGACAGTTTTGACAACACTTATCAGGTAAAAGGTCATTTTCCGAAGCCGTCATGACATTTGTTGATAGCAATTCAAATTTTGTATTGCTTAAAGCCCTTAATATTAAATACTTTAGTGTACATATGACCTTTGAAACAATGCAAATAATTTTCCCACAGGCAACAATTGGCATCGACTTCTTGTCGAAAACCATGTACCTAGAAGATCGCACTGTAAGTCGGCACGGTTCTGCTTAACCATTATCACTGTTCATATTGTAATTGCAAAAATCATTCATAATTCATTATTTAATAGAGCTCAAAGATTCTTGTGTCTTCAATGTTTTTTTTATGTAGCCATGAGCATGCCCATTTCACCAAATAAAAATCACCGACCCAGTTTATAACCAATCAAAACATTTCAGCCATGACGTTTTTGATTTAAGCCATTGTCTTTTCACATCATTTTTAATTTTTTTTTTTTAAATGTGTGCATTGTATTTGTAAATCCCTTGTCCGGGTCATAAACTCCACCCGTCCCCCCACACTGTTTGCGGTTGGCCACAGATTCGGCTGCAGCTTTGGGACACAGCCGGACAGGAACGTTTCCGCAGCCTCATCCCGAGTTACATCCGCTGATTCAGCTGCTGCTGTGGTGGTTTATGATATAGCCAGTAGGTATCCTGGCTTCTGCTCCCACACGAGCACGGAAGGGCGCAAGAGTTTACCAGTCCGTTAGTTTGATTTGGACGGTGGTCTCTGAGGATACATCAGACTCAAAGAACCAAGAAATCAGCCGCCCTTAAGTTCAGTGTCTATGATGACGTGACCCATTGGGATTTCTAAAATTATCTTTTTCCTAGACGGATGATTTATGAATAGCATGGAAAAGTTCTCCAAACTGCCGTCGTATTTTCTCTTCCACTTAAACAGATCATGCATGTTCTGTTTAAGGCCAACTGGCCGCAGTCTTGGCACCTTCCATATTTAACACATTTTCCCCCATTCCTTCGTGAAAGGCTTTCTTCACCCTCGTTCCCCTGGCTTGCAAAACCCCTTTATCCTTCAGTTTCTTGATATCCTCTTTCCTCTCACCTTTTCTGCCTCTTCCTCTTCCTCCTCTCCCGTTCTAATCTTCAGGTCAGGCTCCAGCTTTGGGACACTGCCGGACAGGAGCGTTTCCGTAGCCTTATTCCCAGCTACATCCGTGATTCCACCATCGCTGTTGTGGTTTATGACATCACCAGTGAGTCAGGGCCGCAGCCCTTACTGTAGCGGTGTAGGACCAATGAGAATAGAGCTTATTGTTGCATGCACTTTGTCCTTAACTGTTTCCTTGATGCTTTTTATATGCACAAACTGAGATTCAAACCTACCCTGTTCTCTTGCGTTTCCTACTGAAGGTCTCTGCTTACAAACTAATATACATCTTTCTATATATTTTCTACATTCAAACCTTTTAATATAGGAAATGGCTACTTGGTGCACAGTGCTGCTAAGGCAACAAGTGATATTTAAATGTTGATGATCTGATGATCACATCCTGCTTGTTTATACACAAATATCTTTCTTTCTTCCCAGATCTCAATTCGTTCCAGCAAACCTCAAAGTGGATTGATGACGTCAGAACAGAGAGAGGAAGTGATGTCATCATCATGCTTGTCGGAAACAAAACAGACTTGGCCGATAAAAGGTAAACGGTTGTGGGAGATGTTGGTAATGCATCCAATCGTGAGAGTGGACCGCAGTGAATAGCGTATACCTCTGATTTATTTCAAATCCAATGTTTGGACGAACCTGCATAGTTTCTTCCACGGTCAGTATCCCTTGTTCAATGCCCTCATTTCATCAATTTTCCTTCTGCTACTCATCCCTCGGTATATCACCATGACATCACACCAGATTTATTATTTATAAATTCATTTATTTATTATAATTTCTGTTTATTCAAGTTCCTTTTTTTTGATTGGTTTTCTTTGTCGTGGTCTGTCTCCCTGTTTTCTTTTTTTTTTTATGTTGCTCCCTCCTTAATCCCATGCCACCACACATCCCCCTCTCCTCTCGCTCCGACCGCTGGCGCCACCATGGCAGGCAGGTTTCTGTAGAGGCTGCAGAGAGGAAAGCTCGTGAACTGAATGTGATGTACATAGAGACGAGTGCCAAGGCTGGCTATAACGTCAAACAGGTTGGTGTCCCAGCAGCCGCATCATTCGGGGTGGGGGTGGGGGTGGGGGTGGGGGGGATGCGTGTCGAAGCCACTGCTACTGGGAGGCCGATGGCCATAGGGTAGCGAGGCTCGTTTGGAAATGTCTGGAGGGATTTACCCTTACATTGTGTCTATGGATCTGATGTAGACTTGTTTCTCTCTCCCTCGATCTCTCGAACGGTCTCCGCTTTTCACCTCCCTTCAGCCCGCTTCCTTTTTCCCTTTTTTGTTTACTCTATTACTCCTATACCACTCGTTGTAACTGTACTAACCTCTAATTTTACTTATCAAAACCAGAGTCTGTATTGAGCTCTCTTTGTTTCTCTCCCTCCTTCTCTCTACCCATCCTTTGGCCCGGTGTGTCTCTCTCTCTCTCTCTCTCTCTCTCTCTCTCTCTCTCTCTCTCTCTGTGGCGTGTCCTTCCATACCTGTGTGTGCGTCCACCTTGCCCTCTCTGCGTGGCCCTGAGCAGACAGATCTCCACCGAGGGGGGCGAGCAGAGGGCTAAGGAGCTCAATGTCATGTTCATAGAAACCAGCGCAAAAACTGGCTACAATGTCAAACAGGTAGACATGCTGGCGGCCTGGCCTCTGAGGCACCTGCCCTCCTTCACAACTTTTCCGTTTCCCTCCTCCCCCTGGCACGTTTTCCCGTCCTGACTCCAGGATACAGTGTTCCTCTCTGCATACTAGGGCTGCACGATTATTGCGAAAATGTTTATCACGATTATTTTGATCAATATTGATACGATTTATTTATTGAAAAAAATCTTTCGAATTTCTACCACCCCCTAGTGGTAGGAGCCACACACTGTGGTCAGCGTCAAATTACCGCCAGGACACGATTTGCGCGTCTGTGTGCAGGATGGACTCACGCAGTCGCAGACAGGTGTACAGGGTGCGCTTGGTTTGCTTTGCAGCGGAGGTAGAGCGTATACTGCATGGGCGGGGCTCGTTTCTTCTTTGGTTTTCTTCTTTTTTTTTGCGGATGAATTATTTTAAAAAAATATCGTGGAAATATCGCGAGAGCACTACGTGTCATCGTGGGACGGCAATATCGTCATCGCGATAAAAATTCGATATATTGTGCAGCCCTACTGCCTACCCTTTTTTCACATGATACATTTATGACAAGATTAACATCTATTGTTAAGCGTTACTATTTTCCCTCTTGGATCTCCAGCTTCAGTGTATTGCATGTAAGTTAAAATAGGAGAGGCTTTGCATGGTAGCCGTCCCCTGACGCCTATTTGTCTTAACTCAACACTAAACACCCACTGTCTGCTTCACATACTGTGGAGCATTTGTGATGTAACAGCACTGTCGTAGATGATGTGTTCACAATGTGCTCTGCGTTGTGTGTTGCGACACTGTTTGGTTCCTCACATGTCCCTGTCGTTTTCCGTTCCTCTCAGTTGTTCCGCCGTGTGGCCGCTGCCCTGCCTGGAATGGATAGCACTCCAGAGAAAAGCAAAGAAGACAGTATCCTTTTCTTGTATGCCCTTATTTTTCTAATTATTGACATTGCTATCGTTACCATTATTATAACCACTTTTCTTTTAAAGCGATTAAAAAGCAGAACTTTGCTGGTAAATGAGTGAGGATAGTGAGGATTCTTTGAAAGAGGAAGTGGTGGCTGCATAGCAATGGGATTACAGGTGCAGCAGCATAGCCTCTAAATCAGGGGTCACCAACCCCTTTGAACCTGAGAGCTACTTCATGGGTACCGAGTCATACGAAGGGCACCCAGTTTGATACACTCTTCTTAAACAACAAATTTGCTCCGTTTGCCTTTAGTTCAGGGTGTCCGCGCATCCTTAAAAAGTCTTAAATTCATGTTTCTGAATTTAAGGCCTTGAAAAGTCTTAAATTCGTTACAAATGTCATATGCTGGTCTTAAATACTGTAACTCAAGGTCTTAAATTTGTCGGAGCAGGACTATTTTTTTCTTTTTCTCGTGAGACTTTTCAGAAAAGACATGATGAGAGGCTTTTTTCTTGCTAGCTGCATATATAAACGATTGTCTGGGTGCTTGCTAGCTAGTCTGCGACAATGGGTAGGTGAATGAGTCTCATTGAGTGACATCCATGCTATGCTTGGGTTATAATACAACGGGATCCCCCCCCACCATTGCTTGTTTGAGGTCTTAAATTTCATTCAAGGTGGTATTAAAAAGGTCTTATAAAGTCTTAAATTTTACTTGCTGAAACCTGCAGATACCTTGCTTTAGTTATATATCATTATTAATGATAATCATCTATGTGAAGTCCCTGATCATGTTAATGATTTCTCACAATAATTATCAACAATGACTTAAAAAAGGTGGGAAAGAGTTGTTCCAGAATGAGTTGTGCTATATGTCTAGAACCGGCCTGTGGTCCCTGCGGGTTCCCTGGGGCCCGCGGGCACCATGTTGGTGACCCCTGCTCTAAATAAACATTTTCTCTTTGGTTTGATCAGAGTACAGATACAACACAACAAATGCACCGTCAGTCATGGAAAACAGTTGATTTAGCTTACAGTGCTTTACATGCAATCTGCTGTGCTTTGAAACCCACCGCAACATAGTACACACGCGTGCGCGCGCAGCTAACGGTGGTTGTCGCTTTAACCCTGGCCCTCTCCAGTGATCGACATCAAACTGGAAAAGCAGCCCGAGATGAGCGTCACCGAGACCAGCTGCTCCTGCTAATAAACCCCACCGCCCCCACATTCTCACCAACAGCTCTTTTCTCGTGGCCACTTACTCCACCCATGGCACAGCGCCATGGCACAGCGCCATGGCGGCGGTGCCTCCTCCTTCCCCCGCCCCCCCACCAACCCTTTCGACTCAGTGACTTTTCCGAGTAACCGTGTGGATGTGCTATTCTGTATCACAACAGATTATCTGGGACAAAACGAAGAAAAGAAAAAAAAAAAAAAGGTAGAAGAACATAACAATGTGCATAACACAAGAAATAGGTTAGTAATGGTCAGATTCTCTCTTATTGTTTAACTGCATGGTATTCTATAGGGTTGCAGATTGACATAGATCACGGTTCTTAAGTTATTGCACCATTCGGAGCTTGATTGCTGACACTCCAGTCATTGTTGTAAAGTAATATTGCTTGGGGATACTCATTGTTTGCTGCAAGGTTGAGATCCTAGGATGGATATTATAGGTTGATCTTTTACTTTAATGGGTCATTTGGGACTGTGAGAAGTTCTCCTAAATATGAGAGATCCGGTATGTATTGATTGCTGGACATTTCAAATTATTCTGAGCCAATTGAAGAAACTTGTGGCAAAAGGTTTGATTACTACTCTATTGTTATTTAAACTACGCCTTTACCCAGAGTGACCATTAGGACCAGACTTTTAAGAAACTAGTAGAAATGAATCTCAAGGGAATTAATACACTGAGTTTTGTGGTGGAGTGACATAATTTCTAGATGAGGGCGAGAGGGTCGCCACCAGAGGGCGCTACAATAGCGAGATTGCACTGATGTGAGAAATGGATGGTGTTTCTTTTTCTTTTCAAAGGGAATCCATCCCTAACTCCCATTATCTGTAGTACTAACCTAAAAAGGACGTTCGACCATATCCACTAGCGACAGTGTTGGATTGACCATACACGCATACCGCCACTTGATGATCGCACAGGCATTCTTTAGCCGGCCGAAGAAACATTTTATCGGCCAAGCCAGTCTTTAGTCACCATAGTAATTATCCCTGCCCTTCATGATATTTACGCTTGTGTTGTGCTGATTACACTTATGGCAGTAACATGCAGCATGCTCTCACGTGCAGGAATTCAATGGTTAAGAACACAGATGCCTTCCTTGTTCACTGACGTTGTGCACTGAAACAAGCCACAATTCTTGTCAAATAAATACATGCGCAAATTCTGCAGACTGACTAATGGCTTCACTAGTTGTTTTGTAGAGCTGGTAGATGAGTCTCTCCTCGGACCCATGGCTAAACGCGTACTAACACCCTCGCTTTGAATAGAGAAAAGTGCAGAGAAGTCGAAATTGCAGCCTTTTTGCTAACGCCTTTGTGCGACTGTTGGTTTTCCGTGTTTATTTATTCTGTAACTCAAAACAACTGAATAACGGTGTACGCTTGACCAAAATGACATTCTAACACGCATGTTGAAGGTTTTTTTATTTTGTGTGCGTGTGTGTATGCCTGTTTGGCCACTACTAAAAGACAACTTGTAGGTCTGGCTGTGTGTGTGTGTGTGTGTGTGTGTGTGTTTTCCTTGAATTTCACACGGCTTGGAAGTCTTTTTGCGGTGCGACTAGTCAAGAAGGCCGTTTACAGTCAGACGACACACATGCACCCTTGTTTCTAGACACAGTATCACAATACTTATTAGCCATATCGCTTTTAAAACACAGTTGTGCTTTTTGTTGTAGGTTGTTTTAAAACTGTAAACATTTAAAGGTTTAAAACAATTGTAAAGTATTTAACTACATCGAACAACAGTCCTAATCCTAGCAGATTCTCTATTGTCACTGATTGCTCTGTGCTATTCTGACTTGTGTCTGTCCATATAAAATATGCTGTCTACTCGTGTTTAGCAACGTTTGTGTGAATAATGTACTATGACTATCTGCTGTATAAAAAGGAGAGGCAAATAAAAAACACCCAAGTGTAGGTCTGTGGTATAAAATAAAGATCTTTCACCAAGGTTTATGTATCCTGCTTTTCAATGTGTGTGAGAAATTGAGCTGGACAAAGGTCCCTTGTATTTATTATGTAGGCCTACATTAATTTGTACAAGCAATAAATCCAACATGTTGTTCACAGGGAAATAAGATGTATAAAAGGTTTCTACTAATGTTTACATTTATATGCTTTGCAGTGATAAATATTGCTGTTGACACGTGTGATACTGAGTCCAAGGCCGATATCTGAAAATTGGGGATCGCAGTAGGCCTAGTCAATTATCATTGTAGCAAACTGTTCACAGAAGAAAAATAGTTCTTGGCAAATCGTAATACATCTGGGGCTACATTGTATTCATTCTGATTCGTTTAACAGTGCTATTGGCTTCTGATTAAATTAAACTGATTACTGATTAAATGGATACAATTAGCATAGCGTGTGCAAAAGCTATGATTGGTGAGAATCGAGAGTTGGAACGATAAAGGAGTTGAAGAGAGCAAGCTTTTGAAACTGAACATTTCCCTCCTTCTGTACACTGCTCCCTCCCTATTTATCAGAAGTGATACGTTCAATGTGATGACCGGCAAGATTAAAGCACGGAAGAGATTGACTGATCAGAAATCAAGGAAACAGTCAGAAATGTGCCTGTAGCTGTCTGACACCTAAATTGCTTCTCAGTGGCAGTCGCAGTGAACTATATGTAGTCGCACAGCGCATTTCACCAACTAATTGCAGG
Source organism: Melanogrammus aeglefinus (assembly GCA_900291075.1). Lineage (NCBI taxonomy): Eukaryota > Metazoa > Chordata > Actinopteri > Gadiformes > Gadidae > Melanogrammus > Melanogrammus aeglefinus. The sequence continues at coordinate 31,305 of OLKM01002314.1, read as the reverse complement.
CTATGGCAATTGTAACAAACTACCCTCAATAACCTAATTCTCATAACTCTTGCCTACAACACCTGGGATGTGGATTACGTCTGGTATATTATCCCTTACCATATACATACACCCTCGATTCGTTTCTGTAATGTAAACAACAGCAACTACATTCCTTTTAGATTCTTTGACCAGCCCAATATTTCTGCCCACCTGCGTAGCACACACCTGTGTGGCCCCGGAAGTGGAGTGACGCACGCTGCGCGGGGCCGCAGCATGCAGGAGGAATTCATCCGAACAAGAATCTCACTTAACTGGACCGGCCGCCCGCTAGCGTCCTATATAACTACAGGAAAGACGACTTTTAGCAGGTAAACCAGCACGGAGCTAAACTGCTCGCCGAATGGGACTTTATTTTGTTCACCTATTTTAACTTTTTCGCCAGAAGAAGAGATGTCTCGCAAAGAAAGTATTTTACCCGACGAAGCAATTTTTTCTCAATTCAGAAAACATTGTTCATCAACAGATAACTGGAACAACAAGTATGATAAGAACGGAATGAAAGTTTGGGTCGAAGTCCCCTCTACAACGCAAACACAAGGACAGAAACATGGTTCTAAAATCCACATGATTAAGGTTGGTAGCGTGATTGAATCCCATTGCATTTCTGTTTGCATTATAATAACATCCATTTGGACGTGTCCAGTAGCCAAATTGCCATTTAAAATGTAATGTGTGCGTGACTCTGTCTTTAGTGTAGGATGACGATACAGGATGTGTCCGCCGCCACCATGTACGACGTCATTCACGATGGCCCCTACCGCAGCACTTGGGACTCAACGATGATTGAGAGCTATGACATCGCCCGTCTCTCCGCCAATGCTGACTTTGGTTATTACGCATGTAAGAACTGACAGTATTTGATGTATCCGGGCCAATTAACACTATACACTTGTTTTGTGTAACTTATACATCACAGTTAACTTTTATAGTTCACTGAATGTTACATCTGCCAAAAACAATATTAGTCATCATGCAAGGGTTGGATGAAATGACTCTTCTACAGGAAGTACAACTGTGTAACTTTTATTGATTCAGAGCAGTTGGTTGCTGGTTCTTGATCTCTGTTGCAGAACCTGAGATTTCCAGTATTCACACATGCTGTTTAGATCCACCAGGGTAGGCTTTGTGTTGCATTGAGACGTGTCATTGTTCAGTAATCAAATGTGCACATCTTTTTGCTTTGTGCCACAGTCAGTCAGGTTATTTTTCTTATCCTTGTGCTACAATCTCATTGTTCCCCCAGGACTTTTATATGGAGCATTTAACCCTTTGGGAGCAAGAATGAGTGCTCATTGTTTTACCTGGTTTTTACCGTCAAAGCAAGGTTGTTGTTTTCATCTCATACGGCTACTGTAGAGGGAGAATGTGGCTTTCTGAACTTCTGCTGCCAAATCAGGGAATTAAATGTGGATCAAATGACCCTAATCCTTATTATTCATTTTCTTCTCTATATTTTAGGGGCATGTCCATCTCCGCTGAAGAACAGAGATGTGGTCACACTGCGATCATGGCAGGTCACAGACGAGGACTATGTCATTGTCAACTTCTCTGTCAAACACCCAGTAAGTCGCCGCTGCTATTTCCCCCACTGCATACTACTGCGCACAACCGTCTGAAACATAAACAGGTCATTCCTAGTTCCACGACCACATGTATTGCCTTTGTGTGTTCTGTACACAGAGGTTTTCACAGAGAGGAGTACGGCATATAGGACTGTAGACATCTGTTCCAACTGTAGCTAACCAGGGGGGGAGAGAAAATGAAACCTGAGTCATTGTTTTTGTGTTTATTTACAGAAATACCCACCTCGCAGTGGCCTTGTGCGGGCCATCTCCATACTGACTGGTTACTTGATCAAGCCCACAGGGCCAAATAGCTGCTCCTTCACATACCTTTCACAGGCCGACCCCAAAGGTAAGTCCTTAAACAAAATAGTTAATGTATTTAATCATAAAGAGTTTGAGCTGTTTGAGACTAATCACATGTCATTTATTAAATTTATATATATATTTATCTTTTATGTTACAGGTTCACTTCCAAAATGGGTTGTCAACAAAGCATCTCAGATCTTGGCCCCTAAGGTATTAAGGATAGTTATTCCCCTTTTTTAAACTTGGTGCTCACAACACAGTAAATGCTTAGAAGTAACATTTCCTTTTTTACTTTTAGTTATTTTCCATGTGTTTTGAAAGTAATGTCCCTAATGTGTAATTCATTTCTGATAAGTTGGTACAGGAAGGTTTTAGACAATATGCCCAGTGTATCATTTACAGCTGGTATTTCCAGTCTCTCGAAAGACAATGGTAGCTATAGATACTGATTACTGCTTTTGTTCTTGACAAAGGCAGAACGCTGGCTAGTGCTGTGTGTCACACTGCTAGTAGAACTCGTTCGCCAGGTTTCAAATCTTAAACTATGTCAACCGAGTAGTATCAATGTGCCTGAAACGGAGATGAACCACCCTGAACCACAACCTTGACCCGTTTGCTAATGATTAACATAGCTTATCGACACGCAGCCATGTTTAATTTTGTGTCGAAAACAATTGGACTGCACTGCAGTGGCAGAAATACTCATGGATCTAATGTGGCTGACTTTCACCTGGTTAGCTTTTGCAATACAGGAATGGGGCTGAATTAAGATGGATAGACTCTAACTGGGGGACTACGTAATACACAAATTATATTGACACATTTTTTGAATGGGCGTCTCAATAGTCAGAGGTTGTGCAAGCCAGTTTCGTCTTGGGCTGTGTGTTTGTTACATAACGTATCGTATAGGAATTAAGGATGGGCCGGTTTTGCCTTGCGTCGCGTATCTGACGTCTCCTGGTGACTCCTCCCTCTCCCCAGGTAATGAAAAGTGTGCACAAGGCGGGCCAGGACTACCCCAAGTGGAAGGCCAAAAACCTTCCTGATGAGAAGCCCTGGTTGTTCCCAGTGCAGAACAACCTGCCCATGATGGACCCTCGGGAACTGTCTCTCCAAAGAGCAGACTCACTGGAGAACGTGGACGAGAGCTCCACGGTGGAGAATGGAGAGAACGGGGAGAACGGGGACAGCAGCTAAACCCTCTTTTTAGAGGCCAAGGGGAGACTGAAATGAACGGACTCTCAGACTCGTTACGACACTTTGGCGGAGACTTGTGTCCTTCGCTTCTTGTTTATGTTTTAAACCTTGCCCTCAAACACCTTAGCGATGCACTTTTTACCAGATTAGCCAGTGGAATGAAGCACTCACAGGCTGTCCAATCGGATGTAGGGGGGAACTTGGAACAATCGGCCTGACGGATCAAACCAAACAACATTCTCTGGTGTTTGAACCCATTAACCTATCTTAATCTTCTTTTAAGTTGGAGAAAGGGCCACAACGCCGTTGTTTAGAAGCAATGCTCATATGAAGGTTGATCGCAGAGGGATGTGCTTTAATTGCAACTGTGCGATGGATGTTGAGTCCCGGTTTTGGGAAAAAAGGTTAAATTAAGTTTGTGTAATTAATGTCCTTTAAATAATAGTTCCATATATAGCTACCCAAGAAACGTCACTGTTTAAATATGATCAGTAGTTAAGCATATGCTAAAGGTTCCTATCGATCTCAGTTTGAGGAAAAAAACCTGCGTTTGTGTGTGTGTGTATATATATATATATATATATATATATATGTGTATATATATAGATATATAGATATATAGATATATAGATATAGATATCTATATATATATATATACTTTTATTATTTTTACAGCTTTACAGTGCTGTATTTTCAACCTCATGAACACCAAGTCTGAAGGCTTTGAAGTAAACATTTTTATTAACCGTTGATATTTTGTTACCCATTACTATGCAAGTTAACTATAATGGTCTAAATAGACACTGAAGGTACAGTCTAACCTGTATTATTTGGGTGTGTCGGGATAGTTTCTTTTACCTCATCAGTATCTAAACGATCTGAATTCCTGCCTTTTGAGTATGACACCTTGTAACTACATGAACGATTTTTTAATTCTTTAAAAAAAAGAAAGAAGGGGTTTTAAGCTGTTATGATGGAGCAGAAAAGGAAAAAGTAAGTCCCACAAGCTCTGGAACTTTGCCCTGCCCAGATATGAAACATCCTATAAAAAAAATAAACCTAGGTTTTACAGGTGTCTGTGCTTCCGTGTGACTTAATTTACTGCTCACGGGCCATCCTCCATTGAAACGATCAGCTAGAGGAACAGTGGCTTGAGCTTCTAATATCACCAGTGCTTATGTCTCATGGATATCACTGTTAAAATACTAGTGACTTCAGGGAAAAGAATAAACCTTAAAACATTTTAATGTTAAGTTTCTAAGCCCCGAGTTGTATTATTCAGTAGGATTAGGCCTGTTAAATGCTTGTTAATGACAGCCATGTGTCTAAACGTCTATTCAGAATTGAACTAACTGTAATAACAAACACCTCAAAGCAAATTGTGAACCGAAATAAAATGTGTTAACATACATGTGGCAAAATAATGCCTTTATTTACGATTCATAATCATTTTATACACCAGTTAATGAAGTTATATACCATGACAATATAAATACTATAATCAATTATATTACCCAGTCAAGTATCAGTAAGACAAGTGGTTTTGTGATATGTCTGCATATTCATACTTGTTTGTTCTACACAAAAAAAAAGTTTCTTGCAAGTACTAATTGTTTAACGACTTGAGTAAATCCAACTTGTACTTGTCCTAGTTGGTGAAATGATTTGTCATGAATGAAATAAGACAACTCTACTTTTAAAGGAAACACTGTTTCTTAGTAACTAGTTCGGCATCTGCTTCAAGATGAGTAGGTTGAGTAATGTAAAATCGTGTCAACTGGCATTGCCTCGGGTAACCTTTGTAGTGCTTATCAAGCATCTGATATTCTTTGAAACAAGAAAGAATTTGACTATGAACGTTGCTTTTCTTATTCAGAACGATGGTACGAATGAACTGAGCATGAGTGGAAAAGTTTTGATTAATTTAAATAAATGAAACTGTTGTAATCTATTCATCTATTTTCTAAAACCTGGGAGGTATCCTTCCAAAAGAGTCTGATGATTTGTCATAAAGTAGAGTGAATGAAGGCAGCAGTGCACTGATCAACATTGATGACATGCTGTTGCGTCGGTCCGCCAAGAGGGGGCTTTAGTTTTTGTTTTGGTCGGTTCATCTTCGTGCTGTTCTGCTGCCACCTAGTGGACAGTCCTCTCCTTCTGTCTCTGATAATCTAATGGCAACAAAATAAAATACATTCACAAAAGCATTAGTGACCTTCAACGAGGGACAAGAGGCCTTCTTTGTGTCTTAAGACAGTAGTGGGATCAGCTGAGGATCTCTCTTATTTTCTTCCTCAGTTATCTAATAAGCCAATGGTATTGCTGCTGCTGCCATTGGCTTATTAAACAACTCATTGTTATTAAATAACTACATTTTTTATTTGTTTGTCTGATGGTTATGTGGTTACTGGTGGCTGTACAACAAAATTAAATCATCTATCTTTGGCTGAACAGAAAAATGTTTAGCATGGAAGCTTGCATTGTTGGTTTGTAACATTCTGCAGAAATCAATGTGTATTGATGGGAATCTGAGAATTGTATAAACCAATCAAAGCTGCTCTAGAATCCATTAAACAATGGTGTGATGCAGCGATTCCCCTTCATTTTTCACTAACACAAAAATATCACAATTCAGTTTAACCTGTACTTTAAAGCCTTTGTAAATTACATTGACAGAGCTCCAATGGCCAAGCAGAATCAAATGATGTTGGAAACACTCCAGTGCATATCTCCATTGAGATCTGCATCAGCTGAAGGCATAAAATAAAACAAATCTCATCATTCACCTATACATAATCCCTGTAGCATCAAGGAAGCCCTCAGTTAGGGGTCTGCTTGTTGTGTGACATAAGCAGTAGTTTTTGTTTGTTTCGTTGATGTTTATACTGCCTTTAGGACCAATCTTATGAGTAAAGAACCCGTCATGCTGTCCTGGCTAGACTATTGTGAAACAAGCTCACTACTAACTTCAGCACAGAAGCACCTATAGCAGTCTGCTGACTATATACTTTTTATGAGTAGCTTTGGACAAAACAGTTTGATACTCACTGTAAGGGAAGAAGCGCACCCTCATCAAGATTTCCCGTGCGCTCTTCAGAATTTCTACAGCCTTTAAAGAGGTTAAAGAAACAAATGGTCAACAGAAATCCTACATGTTTAGCATACTTTAGTGAGCCTCGCATACTATTGACACTACAGTATTTGTATTCACCCTCGAGTGTTCAATGTCTTGAAAGTCCACCTCATTGACAGACAAAACCTGGTCTCCCTCTTGTAGTCCTGCTCTATGAGCATCCGAGTCCGGGACCACCTGTCAAAACAAAATACATGCATTGAAGAATGTGAGGTGTACCACACAAAGAAACCAGCACAAAACATGAAGAGACACCAAGGGTACTCAATCACCTTGGATATGAATATCCCGAGTTGGGAGGCCTTGCCGCCACGAATGTTGAAGCCAAGCTGAGCACCTGGAGGCTTCTTTAGTACAACGGTGCGTGGTAGGAACTGTGTGAGCTCATTGTTGTAGTCCGGGTGCTGGATCCTCTTTAGTAGACACACATAATCTTTTATTGACAAGTTGTCTATTTCATTAACATGCTTTCTAAGGTCTGACACTTCACAATGTAAGCAGAGCCCAGCGGTTTACTAGGATCGTTTTCGTCATTTGTATTATGTTGACGAGAGGTCGACATAACCTAATCAACGTTCAATACATTATATATCAGCCAATTCCAACCTCTTGAGGGGGGATCCATGCTGGTGGGCTCTCGTAAGATGGGAGGAACACTACTGGGAGCTGGTAGTCATCATACGGAATCTTCTGGTCCATGTTTTTATGAAACCTTTAGGAAAACGTGCCGCGTCGACAGGATGTTTAGATGTTTCACAGTGAACCTCAACTAACATCAGCTGCTCAAGTGACAGCCCTCATATAAGGTAGTTCTACTGCAGTAACAAGGCAAAACACCTGCAAGCTATCTAGATGTCCATTACCGTGGCTATCTATCTGGCTACCTCAGACTGTTACCACATCAACATTGGAGTTATTCGCCCCGTTGTAAACTAGCAATCACAACTACGTATATAGTGTACTGGCAAATGCCATATTCAACATCAAAGTATTTGCCAATATAACTTATAAAGGATTATAATATTACCAGATAAGTCGTAGCTCGATAGCAACAAGCCGAGCTAAATTTCCTCGTTAAGCCACGCCTTGCGCATGCGTATTCCGTGACTACCAACCACATAGAAACCAATCATGAATTTATTTTTTGCAAAATAAAGTATTTGATTTCTGCAGTGACACACGTATTATACGTAATAAATGATTTTTCATTAAAATAAAAGAACAACTTAAAAAAGGGACACCCAACATTATTTTTTTAGTGAAACGGTAAAACAAATAAAAATAATTGTTTGTCTAGATTGTGAGGTCAATATGATTAGTTTTTTCTATGGTCTAACCTAAATAGATGTGGCATGTATTCTGCTAAGCGTAAAAGTATTTTTTTCACATTACAGTATTGCATTACTACAATAAGGAGCGGCATTAATAAAACGCTTTTCCCCCATGTCCAGAACCACTCCCACTTTCCACGCTCCGGGTTGACTCATTCAGCTCCCTCATCCATTAAAATTCAGTCCATGCACTTTGCGTTTCACAACAAGTGCACACGCGAAAAGATAAAGTGATGGTTCCTTCAGTGCCCATTAAAAGTGTTTAAAGTTTATTAAACACTCTAAAACAGGTCTACTTTGCACCGAACCAATATTAAGGTAAGTCAACGTTTATTATTATAATGTTTGAGTTAGAGTTAGATCGATAGATAGATAGATCGATAGATCGATAGACAGATCTTTTTTTTTTTTGGTCAAAATATTACGTTTTATCTAATATAATGGCATGACATTTAATGATCTTTTAATCGCTCAGGTTAAGATATTGGGCAAGATCCCAAAATAAATGGAAATGTTTCATGAGTCAAAGTCCGACAGTTTCATTTGCCACATGTAGGGAGGCTATTTAGTGAACACCTTGGAAGACATAATAAAAATAACACACTCAGCGCATTCCAGTCATTATAAAAAATAGAAAAATGTATAGTTGTGTAGAGGGTGTTTAACGGGAAAGCAGGAATGGACAATACTATATATATCCTAATACTATATATAATATAACAAACAAAAGTGGAGAGACATTTAATTTAGGCAGTTAATGGACATTGTTCGCACATGATCAGTTCAATGTGTAAAAGTGTTCATGTGATGATTATTCAATTCGTGTTGCGGGTGGCAAGTATCATGGCCTGGGGAGTGCAACGATGTGCTTGCTTGTGCTTGATAAAGTCCACGCAATTCCATAAACAATAGGTTGTCGCGGAGTCGTGCAAAGCTGCTTTAGAGGTGTGGTTTGGTAACGTCTGCCAGATTATAAATCCAGCTATTATAGTGGCGAACAGAACAGGACGTAGGCCTAAGCAACTCTGATCAAAAAAAATACTCAATACTCAAAGGGAGGCTATTTTTAATTGAAAAGTTGACCCAGGCCTATTGTTACCACCGAGGTTTTTGTCGATTTGTTTGTAGCAAGTAGAGATTGCAACTAAAGCGATGATAAAATATAGGATGTCACATTAGCCTATTCATTTCCCACGCGCGGGCGACCAGCTCTAGTGTGGGGACGTGCCTGTCACCGAGTCGTGTCGTGAAGGCTTCTATAGTGTGACATCAGTCCCAGGCCGGTCTATTCAGTAGGCTACGCTACCCCATGGTCTCTCGATCATATGCCCCCGCCCCCCTCTCCCTCCCCCCTCAATTTCCCCTTCACCCCCCTTGTAAGGGCTTAACCATTTTCACGAAGAGGGCTATTGAGAAGAGCCCCAGCAACATTCACCTCCTTACTTTGCTTCAGAATGTTTTTCTTGCCCTACTTGCATGTTTTCTTTTCACTGCTCCACAGAAATTGCATGTTTTCCCTGGATGAAGGAATAATCACCCCCACCACCACCACCACCACCACCACCTCCTAACAAAGACACCCTGGGAAAGTTCTGTGTGGGGGGGGGGTGGAGGGCATTGGAGGGAATGCTGTCACACAAGAAGGAAGAGAGAGGTTGTGGCCGAGTGTGCCTCAGGGCTTTCTACAGCTGCAACTGCAAGCCGGTGGACAGGAAGAGAAAGGTGTGTATCAGCTAGGCAGTGATGAGCGTAGCTAGGAATATTGGGCCCCATGAAAATAACGTGGGCCCCAGAGATATCAGAGATATGTCACACTGGGAAAAAAAATTGAAAGAACTTTTAAAGTTTTTGTCAATGTAGGTCAAATGATGTTCTCTTTGCTTTATTTTGAATGTAAACGGAAATGGCTGTATTTCACAACCTACTGATAAGTCTTATATGATTTAAGTTCCACTCTCCCTCTTAGGGCCCCCTGAATCTTCCTCACCTTTCAACCCCATACCACTCCGCTTCAGATTTTCAGCCTGACCAGTACATTAAGAATACATGTACAAGCACTTGAACATGAAATCTTTAGTTTGTAGACCCGGGCCGGTTGCACCAACTGGGCGTAAGCCTGGTCTTAACTACGCCTAAGTAAGGGACAATGCCTGCTTATACCATGGTCACTTGTCAAAGAAAATATATTAAGACCACTCATTTATATTTTCATGCATTTTACAATCCAAATATAACGTTTTTCACAAGCCATAACTTTGTTTCCCTGGTAACGCCTGAGGGTTTGACTAATACCTGGAACAACCATTACCCTCCCGTAAGGTTTTAATGCAACGGAAATGTTGTTCACTCCTCCAGTAATTAGGACGGACCTTGGCTACGAATTGGCAATGGGAGGTATTCTAGTCCGCTCAGCTATGAGCCAGAGAGCTAACCTTATGCATTGTACATATTTATAATTCGAAATTCGTCCCAGCCTTTATACCACAGATACTCTAGGGTCTATAGCATATAACCGCGTTGTCTGATTACAGTTTAATTAATTTTTCACAATTTACCAGCTCTCGTATTGGATGCTGAACAGACAATTTGACTGGAACTACTTAGCAGGTGTCCGTATATCAGGAGTTAATGCACACCCTGCAGCCAATCAGAATCGAGTATTCCCTCAGACCGCGGTATAAGCATAAACAAGTTTCCTGTGTGCTTATATGGCGACAGCCCTCATTCTCATATAACCTTCACAAAATCCCTGTGATTTGGGATTAACATTCCTGGTGGACTCAATTGAGACGTATTGTCAAATGATTTTCCACGTGAACAGTTTTATAAAACAGCAAGCTGAATTTTTTTCTTTTCCTAAAAGACGTTGGGTTATCGAGTGTCTTCGAGCAGTTGGTGGGGAATGCAAAGGGTTGTTGTTGTCAACGGTTGACATTACAGTCCTTGATAGTTGGGCCTGTCGGAGCCTGTGAGTTCAGGACGGTTACATTATATGGTTCCACAGCATGAAGTGGTGATGTTTTTAAAGGTAATTCACAACTAGCGCTGGTCACCAAATATTTTGGAAGTGATCCTAACAACACTCAATGTGTTTTATTCATGCCACTCAAAACACCTGCCCACACCCAGGCGTCACTCCCACAGACATGAGCACGCACGCACGCACGCAAGTTATGGCAAAAAATAAAAGAGGTAAATATGCATACTATTGTTTAATAACCACTCAAACCAGTTTCTTCTCCTCTAGCATGAAGGATGCTGGCTGTCATTGGTTTTCCTGGCCTGCCTGCTCACTGTTTGTTGGCTGTATGTTTGTATGGTTACATTCAATGACAGAGAGGATGTTAATTGGTAGGTAATTTCAACTCACTCACTCACTCACTCACTCACTCACTCACTCACTCACTCACTCACTCACTCACTCACTCACTCACTCACTCACTCACTCACTCACTCACTCACTCACTCACTCACTCACTCACTCACTCACTCACTCACTCACATAAATAGTTAGATATACACACTTTCATTCAACAACAAATTGACCCCTCAGAAGGGCTAACGCTAGCTTGTAATGTTTTGTTATCAGGAAGGGCTTCACAATTCTGAAACAGTGGGTGAACTGGTTCGTGTTGGCGATCACTATATTTGCTGTGTTGACCTTCTACTGCGCACTGCTGCTGGTAAATCAAACCTTATGAACCTAATGGAGAACATGGAGTGTACGTAGCTTGTGTCAGCATTTGTGTGGAAGAAATTATTACTGAAAGCCCTGTATTAATGCAACAGTGATTACGATCGTTTACAGATATTCATTGAAGTGCATTTGTACCCAGTTATATACAGTATATATAAAGCAGAAATCCACCACTTCCACAGTATCTTCCTTCAATAGCTGTACATTTAAGCATACATGTAATTAATTATAGTATTCATTCCTATTGTGGATTTAGGAAACAGGCTCACGTGGAGGTTTTATAATGTCTTACCTTATTGATTTCAGGTCTTTGCACTGTTCCAAATTGCCTTGAAAGAACCACTTGAATTGCACTGCCTACACCAGGTTTGTAAAACAACGAAACAAGGAGCATTTTCATAGACATTTATCTGATGCTCCTATCGAAAGCAGCTCACTTTTAATTCAGACACATGTTATGAAGGAGCAAGTACAGTTTACAGCGCCATGCACCCATTCGGGATCAAATCCAAATGGTTCTGGCTTAGTTCAACTAAATCGTCCCACACTATGTATTTTGCTAACTCTTCACGTATGTTACCTGATGTGTTCATCCCTGTTACCACATGACATGTTTGTATCGGTCTTTCCTAGGTCTTTCTGTTATTGGGTGTACTATTTGTGGCCTTGGCTGTCGCTGCATTTACCCTTGGGTGGCCAGGGGAATGGCCCACGGTCGCCGTCTCCCTCCAGGTACAGTCCATTTAAGGGTGACACTACGGGAGTGACAACATAGCCTTTTAACAGTGATGCTGTGTATCATGTGTGTTGTGGGTTCTCTTTTGGCCACGCCCTGCATCACTGTATCTCATGTGTGTGTCTGTGTGTGTGTGGTGGGTTGGTTCTCTGTAGGCCACAGGCCCCCCTTAAGCCACGGCCCTGTCTCAGTGTACCTCATGTGTGTGGTGGGTTGGTTCTCTGTAGGCCACAGGCCCCTTCTTGCAGATGGGTGCTGTGGTAGCACTGACTCTTCTCAGCTGGTTCGTCATCCAGAGAGTTCACAAAGCTCGCCGAGTAGGTGAGTGGCATTGATCCTTCATTAGTACTCACAATTACAAACAAATACTTAACAATTACTAACAATGACAAATACTCACAATGACAAAAACTCACAGTGACAATTACTGCCTGGGACAAATACTCAAAACGGCAACCACAGCTTATTAGTCCATAGTCAATTAATTAGGCATTAACACCAATATAAGTCAAAATTTACAATAAGGAGTGGAATTGTAACTTTGTTAGATTGTGGGTTTAACTATTCATGTTTGCGTAGATTGCTTGTGGATTTTTGGGTGGTAGAAATGTCCCATTTGCTCTGTTGGCTGATAAGCTGATGTATTTGTCTGACCTGTTTTCCCTTTAGGATCCAAGATCCTTCTGTCGCTGGTGTTTTCTATCATAGTTATAGCTGTGTACCTCAGTCCCCTACATATCCAGCACCATACCCCCTGCCTGGCTGACACCATCCCTCCCAAACCTGAGCTCATTGGCCACCGAGGTGCACCCATGGTGGGCTCTTTCTCTCTCTCTCTCTCTCTAATCCTGGCTGAAGGCGCCGCCGTACCCCACCACACCTCCCCAAGGCCTCGGCCAATGCTTTTGTCCTTAATATTGTTTTATCTGCATGTTGTCGCACGCTCCCCTGAACGAATTCTCTCCTCTTGGCCCTGCACTCCTTCTCTCTGCTCTCTCTCTCTCTCTCTCTCTCTCTCTCTCTCTCTCTCTCTCTCTCTCTCTCTCTCTCTCTCTCTCTCTCTCTCTCTCTCTCTCTCTCTCTCTCTCTCTCTCTCTCTCTCTCTCTCTCTCTCTCTCTCTCTCTCTCTCTCTCTCTCTCTCTCTCTCTCTCTCAAGAATTTCTGCTTGACTTATTTGAGAAGGAACAGACAAAAAGAAAAATATCCCTTGGCTTGTTAAGATGCTAACATATTGTGTTTTCCCTGGCTCAGACATATAGAGACAAAGTATCTGCGTGTACAGGAACACATATACAGTGTAGCTGCCTTTTGTTACATGCTTTTTCTCTGTGCCATAGATATTCAGAACTTGACACTGTTTTGCTGAACCAACTCTGGATATATGTGTTAATGTTCTCTCTTTCTGTCTGTTCGTTTGTCTGTTTGTGTTCAGCTGGCCCCTGAGAACACCATGATGTCGTTCAGGAGGAGTGTGGATTGCAACGTGACAGCCTTCGAAACAGACGTGTTCAGATCAGGTAGTGTGTGTGTGTGTGTGTGTATTGGGGGGTCAACACATGTTGTATAACATTTGCCTGGCTTAACATTAACTTCCTCCCACAGTGGAGATGGGGTTCCCTTCCTCATGCACGACCATGACAACTTCTTCCTGCGGACAACAAACGCGAAGCACAAGTTTGATGGGCGGGACTTCAACAAAAGCGGCAAGCTAACGTGGGAGGAGCTACAGAACCTGAATGCCGGTAACTGGTTCCTCAAGGTAATAAAGGCTGTCATCACTTTCATTGACATTTGGTTTCCTCATGATAAGTGCCTCTGAATTTGTCATCATATTCAGGGCAGCGGGGTAAAACATGGAAGTGATCAAGACATTGATGTGCTTGTAGTTCGTTAATGAGGTGGGGTCATACGTGTGTGTGTGTGTGTGTGTGTGTGTGTGTGTGTGTGTGTGTGTGTGTGTGTGTGTGTGTGTGTGTGTGTGCGTGTGCGTGTGCGTGTGTGTGTGTGTGTGTGTTTGATGCAAGTGTGTGGGTGTCTTTATGAAATGGGGATTGCTTGTTGGTGCCTGAAAGCCTGTTTGGACCAATTCCAATGGGCATGTTATGGTTTACAGATATTGACAGTTTATTAAAGCATATAAATACGAGAATTCAATCTTTCTATACCTTTACAAAACAGGTTTAGAAATTGCCTTAAGTTGTATTTATCATCATTACTGTGTGTTTTCTTTTGAACACACATATGACCCTTGCCTACTTCATTGTAGAATGACCCTGTTATACACAGCACATTGGTCAATCAAACACTATGACGTGCTTCCAGACAGACCCTTTCTACACCGTGTCCCAGCTGTCACCTGAGGAAAAGGAGATGGCAACCAATCAGACCGTTCCCTCCTTAGTTCAGCTCCTTGACCTGGCTCAGGAAAAAAACATTTCCATCCTGTTTGACCTCAAAAACGAGAACGGAACCAACGACACCAACATCACTGTTGAAACCATCCTGAAGTCTGGGATCGACCCCCGTCTGGTCAGTGTCATTGTTAACCCTAGCAGTTTAGGTGTTTTACAGTGCATGTTTTGTTCAATTTAATTCCAGCATTTTATTTTCTGTATTTTTTCATAGATTTTCTGGCTTCCACCAACACAAAGAAGCGACGTAAAGAAGAGTGCACCGGGATTCAAACAGTACTATAACAACATCTCTGATATGGAAAATGAAGGAGGAACTTCCCTGAATTTGAAGTACAACAGCTTGAACACAGATGAACTCAAGTAAAATAAACCTATAGTACTGTTAAATGTATTAGAGCTAGTCGACCCTGCGTCATAGGGGTGTATTAATAACAACTAGCCATGTACATTTTCTGAACGAAACTTTCTGTGAGTCAACTCATCATGTGCGCAATATTCCATGAGCATGATAACATGCTAATGCCAAGCTAGGCTAATGAGTCCCTGTGCCGCCTTGAAGCGGACTTGTGATTGATTGAATAATTGAGCTTCGCGTTTTTGTTTGTTGTTGGAAGTTATAGCACCCCATTTCATCAAAGAAGTACTTTACTTTTTGGAAACCTGCTTATGCGCGCTTTCTATACGTGTACCAACTTTGACAACTATTTGAGTTATTCACCTTCAGATTGGTTAGTGTTTCAGTCAAGTCAGATTTTTTTCCCCCAAAACTTTCAAGGTACAGAAAAAACTTTGCAGGTGGACATTTTGGGTCCTTGAGGCTAAAGGATTCATCATTTTTCAAAACAAGGCCCGGATATTTCAGATGGTTCTATAAACCGGGGCAGGGGGCATGGCTGTTTAAGTTTGACTGGGAGTGATAGCCGACTTAATATCGTCATTTCACAATGAACCCTGTACTGACATCCCACGTGCTAGGGTAGATAAAATTATTAATGAGAGTGGAATGTTGGAATGTTTATTATCCATGTCGAAAGCATATGCTGTTTCTTAAGTGTGTGTGTGTGTGTGTGTGTGTGTGTGTGTGTGTGTGTGTGTGTGTGTGTGTGTGTGTGTGTGTGTGTGTGTGTGTGTGTGTGTGTGTGTGTGTGTGTGTGTGTGTGTGTGTGTGTGTGTGTTTTTCCCAGGGAACTAGCTAAGAATAACATAACTGTGAACCTATGGGTGGTGAATGAGAGCTGGCTCTTCTCTCTGCTGTGGTGCACGGGGGTCAGCTCTGTCACCACCAACTCCTGCCACCGATTCCAAAAAATGACGCAGCCGGACTGGACTTTGGTGAGCTCTGCCTCCTTTAAAGACTGCTGTCTGCAGCTGTTCATCAAATAGTGGAAGAACATATGATTAAAACGTAGAAATGCACCTGCGTTCATGCAGAAACGCACCTGCATGCCTGTCTGCCCCAGGAATGCAAAATCACACGACGTGACATACACACACACACACACACACACACACACACACACACACACACACACACACACACACACACACACACACACACACACACACACACACACACACACACACACACACACACACACACACACACATGCACACGGACATATAGACGCACTCACAGGCAAACACGCCCACACACATGTACGTACGCACACACACAGACACACAAAGTCAATGTGCAGAATACTATGAATTATATTATTATTACTTCTAATACAATTACTAAACTTCTACAAAAAACTATCTGTAGATCAATCTAAAATACCGGTAAGTGTAATAAATGTAAATGTTTCCTTATTCTAGAAACCCACACAGTATACAGCAATATGGATTACAGTGGACCTGCTGTCGTTGCTGATAATGTCTGGGCTCGTTTACAAAAGTTTGCTGGGTGAGTGTTGTATGAGCTGTGTACTGTACCATGTACTCCATTGTGTCATCTGATATATGAGGAAGATAAGATATCCGCCTTGCTTACATACCATGGTCGAGCTGTCACATATCCTTAAATAGAGATGGGTCTGGTTAAAGTAATCGAAACCAGATGAGATTGCCAGAAGCCAAATCGAAATGGACAATCAGCAGTAAAAAAAGGCTCATATACTATCTGCTCTAGATAAGGGGTCAGGAACTATCTGTGGCCCACAGGCCAAAGCAGGCCTATCAGTGGTGTTATTTTTAATCACTTATTGAGGTCCTGTTCCAGTCAATGATTCCCACTAATCCATTGTTGGTCACACTTCCAATGTTTTGAGTGATTGCACCACATAGCAGGCAGCGTCAACTGCGCCTTTCGATAACAGCGAGTGGGCGTGGCCAGTATGAGTTGGGAAAAGTGAGGCTAGGGATTAGTGAGTGCTCAGACTTTCACCAGGCTGATGCGGTACATACCAGGACACCAAAGAGTCGTTCCCAGAGATTAGGTCATTCATTTTCGCTTATCACTATTGCTGAGCGTTCATTCCTGCCCCTCTCCCTTCATCTCATGTCTTGTAGGAAGTAGGAATTGGTAGAACATTGTGTATTGAATAATTAGGATTCACAAAAATATGCATGCTGTACATAATAGGGTAAGACTTTGTTACATTAGCTTTCAGTTTGAAAACGGTATCTTTTTCCAACTGATTACCCGGCTCACTGGCTAATCCTTCACAAACGAGCAATCACAGTTATATAGTTGGGGAGTAAGTAATAGTTAATAATTAATAATAGTTCAAAAAAAGTAATAGAGCTGAACTGTAATTCCGTCGTGTTGCAGCTCAGTGGGAGGGACTGCGTAGTCCCAGAAGCACTGTAGGAATCGCTGATCAAATCTTTCACATGAACTGGTTCCATTGATTTAGTACACTGAAACAGAAACAGAAAATGTTGCCAAATGTGTTTAGACCGAAACCTATTGTTGTGTTGTGTGTAACACCTGATCTCTGCCAACAGTGCAAAAAAAGAAGAAAAACAGGGTGACTGCCTCGAACGGACACGAACTAAAACCCTTCTTGTCAATCACATGAGTTTATCTTCAAAGTGAAAGAGAAAACGTCTGTCCCCTCCTTGCCCAGCAGAACGGTATGGTCCTGGATCAAGCAGAATGGCTCTTGGTTCAAATTATACCATCACTATAATTACATTTAACTTAATAAAGTTTGAAGCAATAAAGGCTGGGCCCATTGCAATCAAGATATTAATTCAATATTGACATGAAACGTCCCCTTTAAATTCACTGTTTTCCTAACGACTGCTGCATGTTTTTTATTTAGAAAAGTCATTTGTTATCTTCACTATTTTTTCTTCTTAAAGCTACACTGGAATGTTTCCGATTTGTTAATCACATAAGTTCATGTGCTGTAACTTTTGAGGTTATCTGGTTGTCAGTATTTTTTAGGTTTCTACTAAATGTTTTATAAATCTGTAAAATAGTTATATTGATATTGTATAAATCTTCATCACCTTTATACAGTTTTATGCGACCTTGGTATTTTTGAAAGAGTTTTGTGAAGAGAGGGAAAGAAATGTGAGATTGAGTGATTACAGAATGCGAGTGTGTGTTATATGGAAAGCGAGGCTGGGTGTATAGGCTACAGTGAGTTTTTTAAGGTGCTGTACAAGCAAATCATATTGTCTACTCTGTAGAGTGACAAAGAGTGTACAGTAACCTTCTTCATTCAATATAGGCGACTGTAGTACTATCAACAAATGGTTTTGCTCTTTGCTCATGGCAGTTGTGACAGTCATTTTAACATGTCAGCCGGCAAGCTGCACTCATTCAAGGACGTATTATGCTTTGTATAGCCTACTTGGAACATGTTTTGAAATGGATAGTAGCCTATAGAGATTTGCTAATAACAGGCCAGCTGGAATACAAAGCAATAATATACATCTTTAAATGCACAATAATGATTAATTCAGAGACTTAAATAAATGTTTTTATTGGCTCCGAGAATGCAGGTCTGTTATGTAACTCCCAGTATCTCTAAAAACAAGTAGCGCCTTCAGCTAGGGCTCCTTTACTGTGGAACCAGCTCTCTCCATGGGTCAGAGAGGCAGACACTCTAACTAAATTTAAGTAGAGCCCGCCCCCCCCCCCCCCCCCCCCCACCACACACACACACACACACACACACACACACACACACACACACACACACACACACACACACACACACACACACACACACACACACACACACACACACACACACACACACACACACACACACACACACACCTTTCGCAACTTGTAGTTAGTTGGCCTCGGCGTCTCGCGTCTCTCTGTGTTTCCACATATTCTCCACAGCTCCATCCCTCTGCACCAACTGCAATTTTTCTCCTGTTAAAAAGGTTTTCTCAGTGGATTTCAGGGTTTAAGGGAAGAGGATATTGTTATGATGCTCATGGTGTGAAGCCCTTTGAGACAAACTGTTAGTAGTTACGGACTATACAAATAAAATTGCCTTGCACAGAGCGCAAAGCGCAGAGCCGGACAATGACCACCGTCGTCATACCAGTTAACTCTGACCGGGGCTTTAGGTTTTGTTGAGCCGGACAATGAACAAAGAGCCTGGATATGTTGAGTCTCCGTCGTAGTAAAGCCCTCAGGTCTACTCTTCATGTAATAACTTCATGTCAACTGCACTGAAGTCATCATAACTTCATAAGTTCTCATTTTCAAATGATTATGAATACTATTATTGTTATTTGAAGCTGTGTCAGTCTTGACTGTGGGTGATGGGGTCCTCTGTGTCTGCTAGTGTCTATAATACAGTAATATTTTTGTCTACATTATCAAACGGAAGAACTTTTATTATGAAGAGCACAGGGCAACGAACCACACATAGCCAATCAGAGGACCCGCCCACCGACCGCAAACCGATTGGTAAATTCGTTTTGTTAAGTAAGCATAACCAAAAAACGAATAAACGGCTTGTTTTCTGGTTTCTGCTTGTGTCAATTATTCCCAGAAAACAAGAGTAATACAACGTGCCTTGCTCCTTTATGACCACAAGGTGGCAGACATCCCCAGTCAGAAAAAATGGGTGGCCTACCTGCTGGCGTGCCAAGTCTTTTTTAATGCGACATTCAATTAACGAAGCCAGTCTACTATAGGCCTATATTATTTTATTTGATAATAGCTATATACATCTTCATCGATAATAAACACTGAAACGAATGAACGAGGCATCTAGTCTGTTGATGATTCCCAAGGGTGGTCCAAACTGCGTTTGAGAGGGGCGGAGACGCAGTGAGGACTGAGCCTTTTGACCAAACTTTGGGAAAGTGGAGAATATTGTGTACCCGTTAACCGTATCTTGTCTAGGGGTTGTGGAGGGACGCAGATGCGGACCACCGTTGCACTGCTTCAACAACGGTGGGGCTGTCTATAACGCCATAATCAGGATTAACGAAAAGCAACAACTTTATGTTTAAAGAGAACTAGGGGCATTTTGCTGCCAATCTGTATATTAAGTTGGTTCTTTTTTTTGTGACATTTATCTTAAGTTGTATAAATCAGGTTGTGGGGCAACGACGTCTACCCCTCGTTTCGCGGGATGGTTCATAAATATGGTAAGTCGCTGTGTACAGGTTCAATTGTGGCTTTTGCATCTCATTTGGATTTATCTGAGTTTCTAACTTAGGTCGCACCGTTACAGTCGTTTACATCTTGTTACGTGTAGAACATGCTAACTTTTAAGTCCCAAGGGAGAACAGGAAGTGTATTTTCTTCATGGCTTTCGGTATGAGAAACTTTTCCAAGCATTGTGATTGATAGGGACAGTTCCGTTATTCCCGTTAGTCCGGTTATTACTTTTACCCAGCGCGATAAAAAAACATGTATGGACTTCAACAGTCCATACCAACAGTCTTTAACGAGTCTTTAACGCCAACTATCCGATGCAAAAACACGTTATGTTCAATGATGAATGGCAGAATATTCAGCCATACAAATGTTTCGCTATTCTCTAGAAAAATAGCAATTTGTGTGTGTTGTTATTATGTGGCAGACACCGAGCGGGCAGTGGACCTGCTACGGCAGTATCAGGCCAACCTGACCAGTCCACAGGAGCAGGCGTTGAACGCCAGCGTGGGGAAAGTTTCTGCCATCTTTGGAAGCCAGCTGTTCCATGCTCTTCTTGGTAGGGAAAACACGCACACGCACGCACGCACGCACGCACGCACACACACACACACACACACACACACACACACACACACACACACACACACACACACACACACACACACACACACACACACACACACACACACACACACACAGACGCATACAAGATATCTCCCATTCACACCTTTCTGGGGATGGTTTGTGTAGGCCATATATCCAACCTCTTACAGTGTGCCGAAACTCACAGCAAGTGGTATATATATTTATTATTTAAAATAACACAAAATAAACAACCAAAGAAATTGTTTCATTTGGATTAGTTTAGTTTAGCTTGGGTTTATTTGTTTGTCGTTGTACAGATATTGTTCATACATGTTCACTATTACTCTGGGCGAGTTGCAAGACAGTTGGAGATAATACGTGTGGTAAAGAGGGAAACACATGCTCATCTGCTGAGTTTTCTGACTGCTATTGCAGCCACCTTAAAGTGTCTGGCTGCTGGATTCAGACTCTCAACAAGATAGGCTGGTGCCCCGAAATCCTTTCCTCAATACTCAAATGACCAGCTGCTTTTTAAGGTTTTTTTTGACCTCATTCGTACATTGTTACCATCCGGAATATTCTCACTTCAAACCAGAGCACCTCATCCTGAACACTCCAGGGAATGGATCCAAGGTCCAAATCGGAATTCCAAACATTCCAGAGCGGAATTTTCCACTGATGCTGAGCTTTGAGGAAGGAGAGGGGCTAAAACAAACGCCCCAACCAGAGAGACGTTCAGACCTCATCCTCCAACTCTCTCCAACGCTGTACACCATGATATCACCTGCATTGAGTCCTGAGGGTAGTCCCAGTCACACACGTTTAGAGAGGCCTTTGCACTGGGCTCCAGGTAACAGGCCACGGCCGTAGGGTCAAGTGAGGACGACGACCCCCTGCCCTATTGATCTCCATGAGGCTCCGATCAAGGGACAGCAGCAGAGAGGGGGCTCAGTTGAAACGTGGCTCATTCTGTGATTGTTGTTGTTAACTCTTCCTTTTCATAATCTGCCATTTTGTGCTGACATTGTCCCCGCTGTAGATTTAGTCCGCGGCGAGGTCTACAGTAACAGGAACCACAAGCCTTGTTCAACGTTTTCGCTATGCGTGACTCACAATGTGGAGCTTGGATACACACGGATGTCGGTTGTTCTCATGACATCGGTTAAATGAACTGGACCGGTCAGTTGGGTTATTCTATTGGTTCAGACCATGTGCTTGCAGAAACATGTATACCTACCTGAGAATATAACGATAGCGCTTATATAGCTTTATATACTTTATAAGTTTGCTCTTATAGACAGTTACAGTTTGTAGGTGAACTACATTCAGTTGGCACTCTTCCACTCTGGGCAGTGTGGGAAGTGTTTGTTGGTGTGTAGGAGGTAGGGATTGCTGTGTGTGTGTGTGTGTGTGTGTGTGTGTGTGTGTGTGTGTGTGTGTGTGTGTGTGTGTGTGTGTGTGTGTGTGTGTGTGTGTGTGTGTGTGTGTGTGTGTGTGTGTGTGTGTGTGTGTGTGTGTGTGTGTGGGTGTGTGTGTGTGGGTGTGTGTGTGTGTGTGTGTGTTTGCATGTGGGTGTGTGTGTGTGTGAGTGTGTGTACGTGGGGGGGTGTGTGTGTGTGTGTGTTTGCGTGCATGTGTGTGTGTGCGTGCGTGCGTGCGCATGGTGGGAGAGGGGGACTGATTCGTTGGATGTCTGCATGGTTGCACAGTCACGGACAAAGGCTGCCTCAACTGTGAACTCTTCATTTCAAGCCCCCACCAGCACCACCTAGCCTCCAAACATGCGGCAAATTATATGGGGTTTGTGCACATGGCGCTGGAGCTCATTTGTGTTTGCCAGACAGACCCACACACACACAAACACACACATACACACACACACACACACACACACGCCATTGAGTCACAGGAGTAGCCTAAATACCAGCAGATGATTTAATTTACACAATGACAAAAGAGGGATGAACTGTTTGGCCCGACGTGGAACTCTTTTAATTGCGACCTAGTTCTTTTCCGCGGATGAATGTGGTTGTTATTGTTCTTGGGAGTGGATGGTTGCTAAGTTGCTTATCGCCATGTCAACGAATACGGGGAGACCGTTGCCTTTCTGTTCAGTTTGATTCATGCAGACAGTCACTGGGTTGACATGACACCATATGAATAGGTGTTCATTGTGAATAGAGTTTTACGCATACGCACACACATTAACTAACTTTTAATTAGTATTTGTCAGTTGGAAGTTTGAGTTAGAAGTTCAACTTAAACAAATCAAACCAAATCAGCTGTACAAAGGATCGACTGTACAACTGACCTCCAAACCAACATTCTTTAAAAGCCATTCCTCGCTGGATAGAGAGGGAATGTTTGTTGAGGTCCTATGGTTTGGAATTCATGTGGTATCTGAGGTTTGGAATTATTTTGGGAAACTGAGATGGGGAGAAACATAGCTAGTTTTGCATGTTGATGGTCCTTTCAAAACAGACACACACACACACACAAACCCCTAAATAATTAAGATTACAATCTTCCACAATGTCCGCAGCATTGTAGTTGCAAATTAGATGAGCAACACATTAAAGCTGCAACATACATTTCCCAGAAACATGTACACAAATGCAGTGCTACACTTCAAACGTAACAGGTTTCATCCAAAGGTTACGCAGTTGTCGTAGGTAAACTTAAGTATTTGCATGGCTAGTCACAGCTCTGCTATTATAATAGTAATCCTGACATTGGTGTGTACTGTGTGTGTGTGTGTGCGTGTGTGTTTGTGTGCTTGTCTTGCTTGTTCCGCCCTTGTCTACCTGTGCATCTCTTTCGATGCGGATGGTCTCTGTGTGTGGCAATGCGCGTGCGCGCGGACGTTGGAAGTGTGAATATGCATGAGCGTGTTGGATGAGCTTGTGTAATGGAGCTTGGTCTTTACTCAGCTGGGCACCAGAGTCCTCTTCCCACACACACAGCTCTCCTCCTCCACACTCAGACGTAGCAGTGAGTCACATGGACCATTCTTACACTCCTGTTAGCACGTCCTGCTCGGGGATACAACGACTCCTACCGCGCGCGCACACACACACACACACACACACACACACACACACACACACACACACACACACACACACACACACACACACACACACACACACACACACACACACACACACACACACACACACACACACACACACACACACACACACCCCACCAGTGGTCTTCCAAAGGCAACCAATCACGTTCGAGGTATCGCTACAGCAGGGCATCTGGGACATATACCACCATATGTGGAAGCCACATACTCACAATGAGCATCTTCAT
Organism: Melanogrammus aeglefinus; assembly: GCA_900291075.1. Taxonomy (NCBI): domain Eukaryota; kingdom Metazoa; phylum Chordata; class Actinopteri; order Gadiformes; family Gadidae; genus Melanogrammus; species Melanogrammus aeglefinus. Next base: position 7,393 of record OLKM01002314.1, on the reverse strand, counting down.
TCCTTGGCTTTGTACTCCCTAAGGCCAGATGAGTAGCAAGCACGAAACCACCTCAAAATAATAAAACTGATGTTTTGTGTTTGTAGATATTCAGGAGTGTTACGAGGTAACCTTGCAGTTGAACACACAACAGAACGGAAAGGAAGATGGCTCCGAGGAAGTGTGGGAGGTAACACACAAACACATGCACACACACACACACACACACACACACACACACACACACACACACACACACACACACACACACACACACACACACACACACACACACACACACACACACACACACACACACACATACACACACACACACACACACTCAAAAAGGAATAAGTGTTTTTTACAGCTACTACTGTCTGATACGCGCACATACACACATACATTCAAACAAACACACACACACACACATTACACATCACTTATTGGGATGCTTTGGCTTCCTGTTCGAGGGGGAGATCCTCTTCCTGTCCTACTCACCTGGGCGTAGTGACGTGTCTGAAAGCACCAGCCGCCATATCACCTTCAGGTCTCAATGGACAAAGGAGAAAACAATACAATCCGATAGATAGGCGCGGGTGGAACCCGCATGGGAAGGAAACAATAGGGAAAGAAGACAGAAGTGCATGAGTCACACAGGCACTCGTTAGACTAACGCACACTGAAGTGGGCAGACCCGACGGAACCGCTGACCCCTTCTGCTGATGACCAGTGTTTACGCTTCCATCGTCCCGAGGAATATGTATAAGGAAAGATTTGAACAAATGACGGTGTCCATTGATACAGAGCTGTAATATTTATATCTGTTTCTTCTCAACAGCAATCTACACTTGGGGTAGTTTTCTGTTTGTATTTCGGTTGAACAGGCTATGATAAGATACGATAATGTAATATTTAGTTTATTAGTCCCAGGGAACGTTGTTATCACAGCGGATGTATAGGACAGTATTGTAAGAAATGTCAATTTCGAAGACGAGGATTGGATTGTTAGCAGCTGTATAAAGCTCTGCTGTGACGTGATTGGTTGTCTCATAAGTAGTTGTAATTGAAGGCGGTTGGACTGCATCAGGCACTTCTTTGGCATGTTCTAGAAGGGAAAAGCGGCCCCTGACTCGATATCACTTGGACGATTTAACTTTGCTGTGCGACCTTTCTTTGGCTTAGCCAAAATGTTAATGAAATTGATCCCTGGCAGATTTCTATAACCCATTAGGTAAATGCTCTTTGGCCTGTCTTTTTGTCAGCGTGGAATTAGAAAATCAGTACCTTTAGTTTTTTAAATACGCTGTGTGTCTGGGTTTGTGTCCTTTGTGTTGGTTTGTATACTTGTTTGTGTATAAAATAGGTATATAAACAAGTACACAAACCAACGCAAATGATGAAATTAGAAAAGCACTATCTTTTAAATACACTTTGTGTGTGTGTGTGGTATTTGCACTCTCTCTCTCTCTCTCTCTCTCTCTCTCTCTCTCTCTCTCTCTCTCTCTCTCTCTCTCTCTCTCTCTCTCTCTCTCTCTCTCTCTCTCTCTCTCTCCTCTCTCTCTCTCTCTCACTCACTCACTCACTCACTCACTTCTCCTCACTCTCTCTCTCTCACTCACTCACTCACTCTCTCTCTCTCTCTCTCTCACTCACTCACTCACTCACTCACTCACTCACTCACTCTCACTCACTCACTCACTTCACTCTCACTCTCTCTCTCTCTCTCACTCTCTCACTCTCTCCTCTCTCTCTCTCTCTCTCTCTCTCTCTCTCTCTCTCTCTCTCTCTCTCTCTCTCTCTCTCTCTATATATATATATATATATATATATATATATATATATATATATATATATATATATATATATATATCCTTAATAAACTTGGAGTACCTTAATAACATCTCCCACAACACAATCACCTAATGGCATGTCTTTCCTAAACTTCATGTGTTAAGTCGGAAACAGCAGTGTGTGTCCAGGTGAACTCGGGGTAAATACACCCCACATGTCACTTACTAGATTGAATGGAACAGAGTACTTAATGCAGAGGTCTGAGCTTTCCACTTCCTGGCAGGACGCCCCTTGTGATGACGGAGTGCTCACCAGAGATGAGCCCACGACGGTTGTGGGTTATTTTAGATTTTGTAGCTAATAGCCGTTACCATAAATCCCTCCCAAAAAGTCTCAGCAAACTGTTTTGCAACAATCCGAGGGTTGTCTTGAATTAGTGGGAGGTGTTTACAGGATTAGGCCAATGAGTCACCTCTGGAGGCACTGGTTTAGCCAATCAACGAGGGCCCTGAAATCTGTCATTCAGATGACCAACACAGATTGTTTCGTAATCTGGGTGTGCCCCCAGATTACTGGGTGTGCCCCCCATCTCCTGTCATGAGCCCCAACCGAATGCTGCA
>OLKM01002313.1:64784-72284 GCA_900291075.1 Melanogrammus aeglefinus | reverse complement strand
GGGGCCTTGGGGGCTCTCTTGGGAGGGGGGGCTCTTGGGAGGGGGCCCCCTGCGGCTCACAGCCCGGTCCCAGGGCCCCCACCCTCTCCTGGGCCGCCCTGGGCTCGCCGAGGCCCTGCGTGGCAGCTGTGAGTGACGCTTCAATCGCCTCACCCTGGGACGTCCCACTGCAAGCCGGCATTCCCTTTCACACCTCGGAAACGGGTGGCGGTGGGTGAGAAGGAGGAGACAATTACACACATGTATATCTAGCATCTGCCTGTCCTTACAGCTATCTCGCCGTCCCCCCCCAGAGCCAAGTATAGCCCATTTTGGCCCGGGATCTGTAAAGGAGATTTGGGGAAGTTTCACAGCTTCGCAAACACGTCCAACTGCCTTACTAAAAACAAATTAGAGTTTGTAACCCTTGAGAGTCACGTGGTAATGGGCTTTTAAAGTCGTGCCTGTTTTTTTGTTCTATTCTTTTCCGAGAATGTCTGCTCCAAAGTACACAAACAAAAACGGCAAAAAAAACAAAAAACACAAAAACAACCCTAAACACAAACTATCCCTAAACAAACTATCCCTCAAACTGTTGAATGCCATCGTGCATTTTTTTCCCCTGATATTCTGAAAATATAAGTAATGGAAATATAAAAAAAACGTCTGAGCCCCTTTTTAAGCAGAGTTAATGCTATCATATATGGCCTGTCAGTAAATTGAGTTTGTCTCCAGGCAATTGGATCGAGGAATCGTAAGCCAGCAGGATTTAAAGTCTCTTAATTGAATTATTTTGATTGCCGACTTGATTGATGGAGTCAGATGCAAAGCCCTTTCCCCCTGCGTTTTTTTTTTTTTTTTTGGTTTGACTAATTCCTCTTCCAATACATCCATACCAGACAGATACAAAGGCCCGGCTGCAATCAATCACATCCCCTTGCCCTGAGCAGAGCATTTTGTCCAGGCCAGGGATATGTCCAGTGTCTGGGTCACATAGACTCTCACAAGCCATCCGGACCGCGCAACAAAACTAACAATGACATCACATAGCCCGGCATTCAAAGTTCTAATCTTCCCATAACGCCGCACTAAAGCCCCGCCGAGATTCCAACGGCAGCGAGAAAAGGGCTTTAGCCTCGGCTTTGGCTCCTCCCCCTCCTCCCCCAATGGCCTCTGGCAGAGTGTGTGTGTGTGTGTGTGTGTGTGTGTGTGTGTGTGTGTGTGTGTGTGTGTGTGTGTGTGTGTGTGTGTGTGTGTGTGTGTGTGTGTGTGTGTGTGTGTGTGTGCGTGGGTTTGCACACACTGGGAAGAGAAAAGAGAATTCCAGTTTGAATGGAGATGTCACTGTCAGAGTCTGCCCCCTTCACATCGGGGGGCAGATTTGCTCCAGAACGACCATATTGTCAACGTGTGTGTGTCTGTGTGCATTGTGTGTGTGTGTGTGTGTGTTGTCTGTCTGTCTGTCTGTCTGTGTGTGTGAAAGATGGAGACTGTGTTGGGGAGGGGGTGGCAGGTTTTGGGGGGGGGGGGGGGGACGAGGCCGGAGGTGGGGTGTGTGGTGTGGTGGTGGGGGTGGTGGGGGGGGGGGGGGTTCCCCTGTTTCCTCTCCATGCTAAGTTCCTGCAGCGGTGATTGGAGCGCGGCGGGACGGCGCGGGGCCTATAACTTCAATATCCCCGTTTCATCTCCGCCACACCATGTTCCCATTACGGCCCATGTTTACTCTCCCCCCGTGATGTGCCCGGGCCTGGGCTGGGTGGAAGCCTCTCATGTCTCCCATATTGGAAATCGGAGAGAGAGAGAACCCCCCCCCCCCCCCCCCCCCCCGCTCCTGCCAAAGCAAACACAATATTCAGCCGACATATCTCCACCTCGCCTCGCGGGCCCGCGCGGAAAAAAACGGCGCTGGAGGCGGCACATTAGCTCTGCTTAATGACTAGCCGCCGCCGCCGCCGCCGCCGCCGCCGCCGCCCCCCCCCACAGCCCCCGGGCACTGTTATGCTATATTTACCATCTTTATCTCCGCGCCCGGATTATTCCGCCACTCCGTCTCGGGCTCCTCCTCGCTCCATCGCGAGACGGAGCTCCTCCTCCTCCTCCATCGCGAGACGGAGCTCCTCCTCCTCCTCCTCCTCCTCCTCCTCGCCCATCTCGCTCTCCACCTCGCAGAGTTTTGCTCCTCATCGTTCTGTCTCGCACTCCGTCTCGTCCGTCTCCTGCTCCTCCTCGCTCCTCCTGGTCCTCCTCCTGGTCCTCCTCCTGGTCCTCCTCCTCCTGGTCCTCCTCCTCCTCCTCATCTTCCCCGACGGTGTCCTCCACTCCCCCCGCCAGCTCGCTAGGGTTTTGACGGCCTCCAGATCCAGCTCTCTAAAGCCTCCCCTCATCCCCCCCTCGTTACACTCCGACACGACAGAACAAACCTCCGCCACCACCGTCACCGCCTCCCCCACCCCCTCTCTCCTTCTCCACCCCCTTCTTCCGCTCTCTCAGAGGGGATAAAAAAACTTTCCCGGCGTCTCATCGCCGCTGCACCTCGCTGCGCTTCTCCGCCGCCGCCGCCGCCGCCGCTGATTTATTCATACCTCCCTGATTGTAGCACCTTACGCATCCCTCCACCACCGCGCAGACGTCGGTGCCCGTGCATGAGCACTGCGAGTCAAATCCCTATTTGAAATATACATGAGGTTGCATGAATATATTTATCCAAGTGGCGGCTGATCTGGCATCTGGCGGCGTTCGCCAGCCTCATTTCCTGTTTCGCATCCTCCGCGCTACGGCGCAGAGCGGCAAGCTCCTCGGACAAGGGCCCTGGCGTGCGGCTGGCCCGCCCCGGCCCCCAGGAACGAGGGGTTCGGGGGCCCCGGCTCTAACAAAGCGGAGAGAGGGGGGGGGGGGGGGGGGGAAGTGGGGAGGAGAAAAGGGGGCAGAGAAATGATTTGCCTCCTGTTGAACGGGGCGCTGGAGAGGGTAGGGGGAGAGGGGGGCCCTTCAAAGTGAGACCCGGCTGGCCCAGGCCGGAGCCCGGGCCAGCCTTCTCCCCGCATCAGCCGCCCGGCGCATGACGGGCCTTTGAAGAGGCCGGTCGGGGCCGAGAGAGGCTGGAATTGGACGCTGCGTGCTTGTTTTCAGGCTTTGTGTTGGGTATTTTCCTGTTTGGTGGTGTGTGTGTGTGTGTGTGTGTGTGTGTGTGGACATTGAGTGTGTGTGTGGACATTGAGTGTGTGCCTGGACGTTGTGTGTGTGTGTGTGTGTGTGTGGACATTGAGTGTGTGTCTGGACGTTGTGTGTGTGTGTGTGTGTGTGTCTGGACGTTGTGTGTGTGTGTGTGTGTGGACATTGAGTGTGTGTCTGGACGTTTGTGTGTGTGTGTGTGTGTGTGTGTGTGTGTGTGTGTGTGTGTGGTGTGTGTGTGTGTGTGTGTGTGTGTGTGTGTGTGTGTGTGTGTGTGTGTGTGTGTGTGTGTGTGTGTGTGTGTGTGTGTGTGATAGAGCGAGAGAATGGTGCTAGTGTATTTGGTCATAGGGTATGGTAGTAAAGTTTTGTGGTAGCGTGTGTTTGGCAGCAGTGTGTGTTTGGTGGCCGTGTGATCGGGGTGTGGGCAGGGGGGGTGGGGGGGTGGGGTGGGGGAGGGACTCCACTCTTCATACTGGGGTGGAATAATTCGTGTCGACCTCGCAAGCTCCTGGCGTGACAACTGAACAGCTGCTGTGTCATGTTAAGACGTGAGCACACACACGTGAGCACACACACACACACACACACACACACACACACGTGTACACGTACACACACACAAACACACACACCCACACATGCAGACACACACACACACACACCCACACGGGACCATCATGGCAGAGGCATTATGGCGGAGTGTGTATACATTAGATTAACAGTCATCTGTGGTTAGCTCCTGCAGATCGGGGGGGCCTGGTGTGTGCGTTTGCAGATGGCAGCAATAACGATCAGACAGGCCTTGTAATGGAGATGCCCCCGTTTTCTAATGGCTTCCTAAAAACAACACATGGGCGGTCGTCTTTTTTACGAGGCCGCAATCCGCAGGGTTATCGCAGAGCAAACAGTGTGTATAAAGAATGGGCGGCTCGTCAAACAACCTATTTATTAGCACGCACGTCACCCACCCACACACACACACAAACACACGCACACGCGCGTTTCATTGGGACCACTGACTGACAAGCGCACGTCTCTCCTTATCAGGGGAGGTGCAGGCTCCTGCTACACCAGTTAGCCGCCAGCCCTCCTCCTCCTCCTCCTCTTCCTCCTCCTTCTCGGGCTTCTTAATGAGCCTAATGATGTGTGAGACCGTGTGATCGCATCCGTCAATATGGTCGCTCAATATGGGACTATGAGCGTGGGGGGGGGGGGGGAGGGGGAATAACACTGACAACTCGAAGCACGTCGGCCTGGATAAGATCTCTCATCTGTGGGAGGGAATAAAGAAAGCCAATTTGTCCCAGATTGGACAGGACATGTGTAGCTGCCTTTCAGTATCACCAGCGCCGATTGTAAGAGGAGGATTGACTCTGCGTTAAACATTTGCAGATAAGGGGTCCCTCTTAAGAGGGAGAGAGAGAGAGACAGAAGGCGAAGAGCGAGCGAGTGAGGAATATTCTTTGGGCTATTTATGCCAAGTGTGGTTAGCGCGAGCCACGTTCAACTTCATGTTCGGTGGCAGAGTTGATTTTCGGCGAGGAGCCCGGCATGTATTTCACTTTCTGTTGTAGCTACGGGGGGTTTTATGTTTAGGTATCGGTTGTTTTTCAGACAACATCCACCAAAGTCCACTTTTTTTTTGTTATTGCGATGTTGTATGTATTTCATTTAGTAGGCTGTGTTTATTTTTGTTTTAATGCCTGGAATCCGACAGAATGTGTGCATTGTTGGAAAGTAGCCTTGGGTCTTTTTGGGAGTACGTCTCGCTGTATTGACTGCAGATGTGGCCCTTATTTACTTCCAGAATGTTCCCCTTTCCTTTCCACTTCCATTTGAGCTCTAAATATTTGAAAAAAAGTGACATATTTTCTTCCCCCTCTGCATATAATTCAGTTTATAATACTGAGTCAGATGAAATTTGTATTCTGCTCTAATTCGCATTTCAATTTGCCAAACTCCCATTTTTCCCCTCATGTTTTTCTAACCCTGACTAAAAAAATGTCTCTCGTAACGCCATTGTCCTCTGTTGCCGTCGTAAAACAAAATGGGATAAGCCCAGCCCAAGACCCCAGTGACACTGATAAAAGCGGTGTTTTCCCTCTTTCTATTTTCTCCCCATGTGTAAAGCAACCCGTGTTTGATTGATCTCCCTCCCATGGTCTTGATCCTTGGGTTGGGCCTGATTAAAGCGATCCATCAGGTCCTCTTATCAGGGCCCGTGCAGATTGACTGGAGCACGGTGAACTAAAAGCCCTCTCTCTTTGTATTGTTGCGACCGACGGAGTCCGAGGCTAAGGACGGCGGGGAGATGCGTCACGCTTCAGAAAACCCCTCTCTCTCCGCCGCATGTCTCTGGCTTTAGGGGGAGAAACCAAACCTAGCAACGCCACTTTCCTCCTTCTCTCTCTCTCTCTCTCTCTCTCTCTCTCTCTCTCTCTCTCTCTCTCTCTCTCTCTCTCTCTCTCTCTCTCTCTCTCTCTCTCTCCTCTCTCCTCTCTCTCTCTCTCCTCTCTCTCTCTCTCTCTCTCTCTCTCTCTCTCTCTACTCTCTCTCTCTCTCTCTCTCTCTCTCTCTCTCTCTCTCTCTCTCTCTCCTCCGTCCTCTCTCTCTCTCCTCTCTCTCTCTCTCTCTCTCTCTCTCTCTCTCTCTCTCTCTCTCTCTCTCTCTCTCTCTCCAGGAGCCTTTTTGAAACACGGCCAAAAAATACCTCCAGGTTGTTCAAAATAAATATCTTGGGAGTAAAATGAGTTTTTAATCAGAACCGGTGCGCGCGTTGTCTCGCCATTGCGTACACCGTCAGGTACAGGCGTACATGCCCCCCCCCCCCCCACACACGCACACTCACATACACACTCAGACATTGCAGCCAAACGTGTTACCGTAACCTTTAAACAAGGTTTGAGGCACGGGCAGCGGCCATTACGCTACAAAGAGTTCCTCTCTCCAGAGGGAAAGCAGCTAAGTGATGTTTCCTGTCCATAAGAATGTCACCTCCCAGCCAGAGAGCTGACCCCCCCCCCCCCCCACCCCCCACCCCGGCCTAACCACCCCCTACCCCCTACGGCTTCGCTCTTTGACTCACAAGAAAAGAAGATAAAGACATCTCTCTCTCTCTCTCTCTCTCTGCTGACAGCCTGTCATTCACACGCCCATACACACACACAGCACCTAGCACACCGTGTCGTTACCCGCACACGCAGCCACGCCAGGCAGACACACACAGACACTTATTGTGTGGTGGCTTTTATTGTGTAGACCCAAAGCATCGAGCGCTCAATTAATGTAACGTAATCTGTGACACACATACTCATAAAGGCTTGTATTGTCGTACAAGGGTATGAACGCATGTTCGCCGACGTTAGACAGTCACACATGTTAACACACACACACACACACACACGCGCACACGCACACACAGGTATAATAAACAGCGGTATAAACCACAGACATAAGACACGGGGAGACGTGTACAGTTGGACGTTTGCGCGCGTTTTCCGGGCCGTGCGACGACAGGAGAGCGAGGAGCAGACATGGGGCCGTGGCGTTTATGAATCATCTGGGAGGATTTGCAAGTCAAATGGGCAGTTTCTTAAGACAGGGCTGTTATTTCCCCCCGAGATAAATTTAAATGTCTCGTTGCTTTTTTTTCGCCTGACTCTTAAGGCCGATATATCAAAGGCGGGTGAACGCACGGCGGTTGACGGGCGCGGGGGCCCTCGCCTGGCCCTCCCGTGTCGCTGGCAACCGGCTATTATCACCACGCACGCACGCGCGTGTGTGTGTGTGAGCCAACAGATGGTTTGTTCCCTACAATAAACACACCGCTTTGCCTTTTCTCGGTTCTTCCTGTCTCATTGCGGGTACGCGCGGCCAAAAGGCTGTTATACCGCGGTTAAACGCACCGTTGACCCTTGACATGCAAAGCCCAATGTCTTACATTTATTTATTTATCCATGCCCCCTTTCTTGCACAGATTATGTGCCGTCACTGCCCCCCCCCACCCCCACCCCCATCGCCAACCGACAGCAATATATATGATGACATTATGCGGTTGTGTTATGACGGCTCCTTCCGAGGCTGACGGCGTTTTATTATTTCTTTCTGCAACCCACTACTCACAGGACAATAATATCGCTATCACAACACCGGTATATTTCCCTGGCGCGCCGCCCTTATCCTGAATAGAAATCAGCGTTAGTTTACACAGGCAGAATTTCAGGTTTCCGAGCGATGGTTTATTGAAATCATGCAGGGACACGTCCTGCCAGGAACAGGTGTGAACCTGCGGGCGCGCCTTGTTGCTGGGGGGTGGGGGTTGGGGGGTTGGGGGGGTGAGGCAGAAAG
>OLKM01002313.1:59784-62284 GCA_900291075.1 Melanogrammus aeglefinus | reverse complement strand
GGGTGCGGAAGGTAACTGTTCCTTTTATTATTTTTAAGACCACACCAAACACACCGCACGCACGCACGCACGCACACATACATTCTCCAAGCCGCCGTAGGGTAAACGAGAAAAAGATGGAAAGAAAACATGTCAGAAGGAATGTGTTGTGTCGAGCCTCAAGAAATCTCACACAGATTCGGTTAGGATTTATAACGGGGGTCTTAGGGCAAAGATTGTGTGTGTGTGTGTGTGTGTGTGTGTGCATGTGTGTGTGTGCGTGTGTATGTGGTGGGGTTGGGGGGGGGGGGTTGAGCTTCCTGTAGCTTGACGTGAGCTTGACGTGCGTTTGATATGATACGATGGAGAGTTGGTGGTTTCTCACCACCGAGCAGTAACAGGCCGATCATGTGAGAAGCTGCCGCTCGTAGCTTATTTAGAGCGGGACGTGCACGGCTGAGCTTGACAGGCAGCCCACTTGATGAGACTTCTATGGTGTTTGCGTTGTGTGTGTGTGTGTGTCTTTGCGGGTGTGTGTATGTTTGTGTGCGTATGTATCTGCGTCTGTGTCTTTGCGGGGGTACGTGTGTGTGTGTGTGTGTGTATCTGCGTCTGTATCTTTGCGCGTGTGTGTGTGTGTGTGTGTGTGTGTGTGTGTGTGTGTGTGTGTGTGTGTGTGTGTGTGTGTGTGTGTGTGTGTGTGTGTGTGTGTGTGTGTGTGTGTGTGTGTGTGTGTGTGTGTGTGTGTGTGTGTGTGTGTGTTTGTATGTGTGTATCTGCGTCTGTATCTTTGCGTGTGTGTGTGTGTGTTTCTAAGCGTCGGATCGCAGACTTGGCTGTTTTGTGTGTGTTGTGTGTGTGTGTGTGTGTGTGTTGGTGTGTTTGCGCTAACCCGAGGGGAGAGTTCACGAGGTGACAGCTCGTCAGCTGTTTGACTTTCCCCAGTTTCCCAGGAAAAGCATTTTTGAGAACAATGAAGAAGAGAAACCGCCGACCAAAGGCTTTGTCGAAATGCCACAAAAAGCGGAATGCGAAAAAAATTATAAAACAAAAGAAAACCCGAACAAACAAATGCCAACAAAAAAAAATAACCCCCTTCTTTTTTTTTTTCCTCCCGGTCAGCAACTGAATTATTGCAGTTCCCTGAGTTTGGAGACCGGGGGGAATGTCTGAGTGACTGGGCTGTGCTGGTAGCAGGCAGCGGATATCACCTTCTGGACTCTACTTAGCCCATCCATCAAGCTGCGGGCGCTACAATAGCAGGAATACAGGAAGAAAAGACTAGAAGTCCCGTCTCTGAGGACGGGACACAAGATAAATATTGTGTTACAGCTTTCCCCTCCCTCTCTCTGCGCCGCAATTGTCCTCAACGCTGACAGACGAACAATGGAAGTGTTTTGAACTTTGTTAGCTGCGCTATCTTTTGACTTTAGAGTTCAGATCTGGCATGTCAGGCCTAGCCATCTCTCTCCCCCCACCCTTCCCCCCAAGATTAATCGATCGGGGACCCCCTGTTTGTTTTGCCCCCATTTTAGGATCTAATCCTTTGTTCTCCTGCAGCAGATCTTTTTCGGTGAGCCTCCAGCTCTTCAACCCCCGTACTGTAGCTGTGTCATATTAACACCTGCTAACAACAGCCGCTCGCTCATAAAACATCGCTTTCGACTCCACTTTGATCGCACAGAGCCGCCATAAAAATTCATGGCAGGAAAGGGGTGGCTTTCTGAATTCGAATCGAGGCAGTCCAAGCTTCTCTTTTTTTACAATGTGGGGTGGGAGGGGGAGAGAGGGATAAAAACACAAAGTACATGAGTGTTTGTCGGTGTGAGTGTGTGTTGGTTACCAGGCTACACCGGTCCTGGCGAAAAAATACCATTTAACCCAAGGACCACCACCTCCACACTGTCAGCAAAACATGTGTCGCCCCCAAAGCAGTGGCAGGGTATTGTTCTGGGTTTGACCTTGACCCTCCCACTTCCCTTGGAAGGAGGCGAGTGAACGGAGAATTTCCCTTTTGCTAAATTAATCATAACAGGAGTTTCCAGGAGACTACTGTGCTTCTGGTGCCAGGTGAAGGGGAGGGGAGGCGATGTACATGTTGATTAGGTTACCAGAAATGACCTAGAGACGACCAGAGTGACCAAATACTCCTTCGTCGACACATCTCAGCCCAAATGTGGAAAACTGGGAAAAACGAGCCACGCACGCTAAACGCATTAAGAGACTCCTTGTCTCTCGCGTTTCTTAAAAAAACAAAAAAAAACAAGTCTTCAGGGTTTTCCCGGCCTGATTGCTTCCCGAAAAAACTCATGACAATGCATCCGTATGCAGGCATCTCGACTACCGCATCCGTCCCATGTCGCGCCATTGTCCCCGTGCTGGTGTGAGTCTTCCACGGCCCCAGAGTTAACATTATAGAGCCCGGGTACTGCCAGCCTGGGCACTGCCAGCCTTGCCCCGGGGGGGGGGGGGGGGGGGTACCGGGCTCCCGACCAGCCCCCAACGTCTGTGTTATCGATGG
>OLKM01002313.1:52284-54784 GCA_900291075.1 Melanogrammus aeglefinus | reverse complement strand
GAAAGGGCAACGTGGAAGCGGCGATTTTTGTGGATAATATGAGGGAGAAAATGATAATTGTTGAGGGTACTGTTTTTTTCGTGGCGCGGTAATTACCTTGCTGATAGAGATGTGGGAGTAGAGTACCTATTCTGTTGGAAAACGCGTGCGTCTTTGCGTGTGTGCTGGTGTGTGTGCCTTTAGTTTGTGGGTTTATTTGTGTGGGTTTATGTGATTTTGTGCGCGTGTGTCTTTATATGGTGGTGGATTGTGTTTGGCGTGTGTCATGGTAATGCCATGCGTATTTTGAGGTTGTCTCCTGCCTTTGTGTTTTAATGGAAACCCGGAGAGGGAGAGGAAGGGAGAGAGGATGAGGGAGAGAGGATGAGGGAGAGAGGATGAGGGAGAGAGAGGATGAGGGAGAGAGAGGAAGAGAGAGAGAGGGTGAGAGAGAGGGGGGGGGAGAGAGAGAGGGTGAGGGAGAGAGAAAGGAAGAGAGAGAGAGAGAGGGAGAGAGCGAGGGAGAGAGAGAGAGAGAGAGAGAGAGAGAGAGCGAGAGAGAGGGAGAGAGAGAGAGAGAGAGAGAGAGAGAGAGAGAGAGAGAGAGAGAGGGAGAGGAGTAGAGAGGTAGAGGGGGAGATAGAGACTGCTGCCATCTCTAGCCGCTGGCTCAGCCGGTCAGTGCAGACGGGGGATCTCTGTTCACCTCGTACAGATAATTGTTTTTAATTGATATATATGGCATGTTCATGGAATTACTTAGGGGTAACAAATCCATTTGGCTCCACTCCCGAGATCACTCTGTGTCTGTACCGGCCTCTTTCTTCTCCTTCTCTAGCTCTCTCTCTGTATTTGTCTCTCACTCAATCGGTCTCTCCGTCTGTGTGTCTGTCCCACTGCTCTTAGCCTCCACCTTTCTCTCTCCCTCTCTTTATGCTATCTCACCTGCTTCTCCTTCTCCAGCACTCTTCTCCTTCCTTCCTCACTGCCGTTTGCCCTCTCCCTCCCTCTCTCCCTTCCTCCCTCTCCCTCCCTACGCCTCGTCGCCTTCCTCTCCGTCCCTCCCTCTCTCCCTCTCTCCCTCCCTCCCTCCCTCCCTCTCCATACGCCTCAGCGCCTTCCTCTTCACCTCCCATCTGTCCATCTCTCACCAACTCTCCCCTCACCAACTCTCCCATGACTTTGCTCATTCTGAGAGTGGAGACAGGCTGCCACTGTTGGGCCCAGGGGCTTGGGGCCCTGGGGCCTGGGCTGGGGCCTGGGCTGGGGCCTGGACTGGGGCCTGGACTGGGGCCTGGACTGGGGCCTGGGCTGGGGCCTGGACTGGGGCCTGGGCTGGGGCCTGGGCTGGGGCCTGGGCTGGGGTCTGGGCTGGGGTCTGGGTGTGGGTCTGTGCAGGCTTGACGGGGGCTGAGGGGGCAAGAGGGGAGCGAGGGAGGGATTTGGAGGCTCAGTAAGGGGGCATTGAGTGGGGCTCGAGTGTAGGCGGCGTATTATATGGAAGTCGGCGAGGGCAGGGGCGTATGAATGGGGGGCGTCCGGGGAGTTGCAGTGGGAAGGCCCAGGATGCACCCCACAGGGCTTTTGTGTGCTTCCACATCCGTGTGTGTGTGGGTGTGTGTTTGTCTCTGTGTGTGTGTGTGTGTGTGTGTGTGTGTGTGTGTGTGTGTGTGTGTGTGTGTGTGTGTGTGTGTGTGTGTGTGTGTGTGTGTGTGTGTGTGTGTGTGTGTGTGTGTGTGTGTGTGTGTGTGGAAGAGGGAGGGGGGTGGCATATGTGAGATCATGTGCTCATATTCACCAGTGGAATGTGAAAAGAGGCGGGTGCGTTCCTCCCTCCTCTCCTCCCCTATTCTCTCCTTTCCTTTCCTACTCTCTTTTCTCTTCTCCTCCTTCGCTTCTCTCCTCTCCCCCCAAAACCCCCTAACCTCTCCTCCGTCGCTCTGTTGTTCCTGTTCTCTCTGCCTCTCTCCTCCACTCTCTCCCTTCCACTTCTTTCGTCACGCTCCCTGCAGTCTCCTTCCCCTCGTTCCATTGTACTCTGTTCTGTTCCCTCCCTCGTCTCCCTTCTCGTCTTCCATCTCTTCTCTCCTCTCTCTCTCTCTCTCCCTCTCTCCCTCTCTCCCTTCTCCCTCTTCTCTCCTCCTCTCCTCCCTCCCTCCCTCCCTCCCTCTCTCCGCTGGGCTGTACTCCGGGTCTTGTTTTTGTAAACTCTTTGCAGGACTCGCAGTGCCGCAACGGCGTCCAGATGAAACAACCTGGGCCTTGTTGGGTTTGCTTTCAAGAATGACGCTCCTTATTTAGTTTGCAACACGCTGATCCACCTCGATTGACACTCGGAGTTGGGGTGGGTGGGGGGGTGGAAGGGGGGGGACACCATGCGTATAGGGTGATTTCCAAGAAAAACCACAGCCGGTGTCTTCGCTCTTCCTCTGCGCGCTCTTCTTCCCTTCCATCCACAGGTTTCTTCGGGCGGCGGGGTCTCTAGACAAACGAGACGCGAATGAAAGATTCAATTCAGCTC
>OLKM01002313.1:43000-51045 GCA_900291075.1 Melanogrammus aeglefinus | reverse complement strand
GGAGGAGGGGTGTTGAGGAGGTGAATAAGAGTGAAGGATAAAGGGAGAGAGAAGGAATGGGATTTGAGAGAAGAAATTGAAGGGCTGAGATGGGGTGGGAGTGGAAATGGAGAGAAAGAGGGAGGTGTGGATAGGAGACGGGATTGGATGGGGGTGGGTGGGGGGGGGGGGGGGGCTGTGGCGACAAAGCCTCACGTTGCCATGGAAACCTGTTTATGCCTCACTGATGCATCTTGTAGATCCAATTAGGGGCTGATTGTGTCCTTGTCTTCATATGCACACGCACGTGTTTGCACGTGTCCGTGTGCACACACACACACACGCACCGCACACCTGCGCAATCGTCGGCACACATGCAGAGACGCACACTCGCATGCACACGCGCACACACATCCGCAAACCACAACGCAGAGAGGGTCGCTGCTGAAAACTAGCAAATTGTCGGTAGATGTTTGGGACAAAAGGGTGCCCTGCACTCTCTCCCTCTCTTATCGTCCATGAATTAACCACCCTCACCCTCTCCCCCCCCTCTCTCCCCCATCGCCGCCCCAACCCCAATACCAGACAATAGCGTGGAAACAACCACTTCCAAGCAGCGCTTGGCTCGGCCCTCGCGCCAGAGGCCTCTAATATGCATATTCTTTCATGACATCATAACCAGGATTTAGACCCTCACGCATATTTTTTCCTTTTTTCCTGGGCTCTATCTCACACACTCTTTTTTTTTTTACTTTGTTGAATGAGTTCATTCATTCGGTAATGGCCACCGTCCGTCATCCAAAGCCGCCCGCGAATGTCAAAAGGGCCCTAATCCAATCATGTTCATTTTAATGGGGAGTATTTGTCGCAGAAGACGACTTTATAAATGATCGTTTAGCACAATGGCCGCTGTTTGCGTGCGTCGCCGTATCAGAGGGGGAGCAAAGCCATCATGCTCTCTTTATCTCATGCTCGCACGTCCATCTCTCTCTCTCTCTCTCTCTCTCTCTCTCTCTCTCTCTCTCTCTCTCTCTCTCCTCTCTCTCTCTCTCTCTCTCTTCCTCTCTCTCTCTCTCTCTCTCTCTCTCTCTCTCTCTCTCTCTCTCTCTCTCTCTCTCTCTCTCTCTCTCTCTCTCTCTCTCTCAGAAGCAGCCTGTGCGCGCACAGGCGCGTAGACACGCTTCTGTGGGTGTCTCGGGCGTGGGGGTCCTCCCTGGCAGAGGCCGGTCTGGAGAGTCAGTTATTTAGCTGTGAAATGATGTGTGTGATGATGAAACGGGGGGGGCTGGAGATAAGGTGAGATTACTCTGGTGGAGCAGAACGAGAGAGAGCGAGCAAGAGAGGGGACCAGGCAGGGAAAAATAGGAAGAATATAGGAGGGCGGGGGGGGGGACGGACATAAAGAGCTAGACAATAGGGTATGGAGAGGGGGAGGGGGCCCCTGATGTCTTGTTAAAACGTAACGGATCAGAAAAAAACAACAAATGCAGTGTGCTCTGCTAAATCCTGTCTAAATCCGCTGGCATGGGCAGATCTAGCTGATAGCACTGCTGCTGTGCTCGCAGTCTGGGACCCCCCCCCCCAAACACACACACACACACATGCACGCATACACATTTATACACATACATACAAATGCACAACACACACACACACACATGCACGCATACACATTTATACACATACATACAAATGCACATACACACACACGTACACATGCACGCACACACACCCGTGGTCTGTCCGGCTGTCTGGGTTAATGCTTGGTTAACTGGGACAGCAGGGCTGAACCATGTTGACATTTTAAGCCCCCCCGAACGAGTCCAGAACAATGATTCAGTCGGTCATTCCCCCCCAGACCCCTCGTCAGAACTCATACCAACACTATCAGACCGCAACCTCAGCTCATTCCCTACACCCCCTCACACACACAAACACACACACACAAACACACACACAAACACACACACACACACACGTCTGTCTTTTGACACATAAGCACACGAGTGTGTGCGCTGAAGCACATCCATACGCCACAGCACATGCACACGCACACAAACACACAAACACACACACGCGCGCACACACACACACACACAGCCACACACACACACACACACACACACACACACACACACACACACACACACACACACACATCACACACACACACACACACACACAGTCACACACAGTCACACAGTCACACACCATAGCATAGCACACACATACACTGACACATATACACACACACATTCAAAGATGCACGTACGCCCACTTCGGGTCCCATCTGCACCGCACCTTCATCGAATAAAGGCTAGGCTGATCTGATTGAGTTGGCACCAGGGAGCAAGGTGGAGAGGTACAGTCAAGCCAGATGGATTAACTTAATCCCCCCCCCCCCCAGTAGATGATCAGGGCCCAGCAAAGATGAACCAGGAAGTCTTAACCTCGCTGCTGACCCTGCTGCTTTTGTCTCCATCTTGGAACACTGAATTTAGGAGAAATGAAAAGGGTTGGATATCCCCTTAAAGCTCCGGGTCTCGTGGTGAACTCGAATGAAAATATTGACCGAATCCCTTCGCATTCTTTCGTCGCAAACGGCTCCCATCTGTCTGCGGCAGCCATTTTGTGCTGGAAAGTATTGTGTATGTTCTTGTGTTTTTGGTCCTCTGGTAAACCTTTTGGCGTGTGTCAGAGACGGTTCTTGTTTGTTTAAATGTAAGCGACTTTGAATGCTTGAGGCGGCTGTCCGTTCCAGAGAATACTGGCCATGTCGTTTTTCCTGTTTTTGACACACTTAGCCCGGCAGACTTGTTCAGAACTAACAGCTTTAATGAGTCAGCAACGGGAAGGGATTCCTTGTCTCACACACAGACTCTTTGACGGAAAACAGCTGTTGGAAGGACACAAATTAGCTATTGCAGGGAGGCAGCCTGCGACCGTTTCATTACGGGATCTACTGTATAAATAATGGACCACCTACTGTGTGTACTGTGAATGCAGCGCTGAGCCAAAACACAGACACTTTAAAAGCCGCCGCCAGACCAAATGAAACGAATGTCCGTTGTCAGTGTCACGAACAGGGAAACCCCTTTTCTTCTGCACCATTCCTTTTCTGAACAGGGACAGGATAGTAGTGTAGCAGCAGGCTTGATCGAAACGTTATGGTCCCAAACCCTATATTCTCCACAGTCTAATCCGCTCCAAATCCTACCTGATCCTTGATGACATGCACTGTCTACAAAAAAACCATCAAATATCCATGTGGCCTTGAAGGAAAGTTCCTCACCCCTGCTGTTCCCTCTTTCCTTCTCCTCCAGGTTTCTCCCAGGAAAGGGTCTGGTGATCTACCCGGATATCGGGGACAAGCTGGACATCATCTGCCCCAAGGCGGACCCGGGCCGGGAGTACGAGTTCTACAAGCTGTACCTGGTGAAGCGGGAGCAGGCGGACACCTGCAGCACCGTGCTGGACCCCAACGTGCTGGTGAGCTGCAACAAGCCCGAGAAGGACATCAAGTTCACCATCAAGTTCCAGGAGTTCAGCCCTAACTACATGGGCCTGGAGTTCAAGAGGGACGTCGACTACTTCATCACCTGTAAGTGCTTCTTCTCCTTTTCTTTTAAATCAGATCCAACCCCAATGTCCTGGCAGGCATCCGCCAGATAGCTGTATAGGTTCACCTCGCCTCTTTTGTTCTGTTTTGTCAATAGTATATAGTAATAGTGTTCCTGCAATAGAGGAGGCTGCAGTTTCAGAAGCTAGCAGTCCTAGGACTGTATTGCTAGGACTGCATTTCTTACGACTGCATTTCTAGGACACTCTTTTTTTTTTTTTAATTGATTTGAAATGCGACTTCGTAAATAACTATAGTTTGGGAAGGTATTTTTCCTCACAAATGCTACTGAAACCGCGGCCTCCTGTGATACGTTCCGGTTGGTTCTGCTTGACCTAAGTCACGTTCCCTGTTAGTTGGTGGGTAGTTTAGGTGGTGAAGGTCCAGGGGGTCGGGGGAGTACGACAGTGGGGTGGTCACTAGTCCTTAGAGAGGGCTCTCACTTAAAGACTGTAATGGGGTGGTCACTAGTCCTTAGAGAGGGCTCTCACTTAAAGACTGTAATTTACCTGCTAATGCACTGGATAAAGAACCCCCGCCCTCCCTCACCCTCTACTCTTGCTGTTTTGCCTCCGAGTTCGTCTCCAGGAAGTACCATGCTCAGTGACTCTTAAGGAATGTACGCCCACCTTAAAGTTCAGCCACATCCTGATTACCCACACACCACACACACACACACACACACACACACACACACACACACACACACACACACACACACACACACACACACACACACACACACACACACACACACACACACACACACACACACACACACACACATAATTGCGCAGACAATCACCCACACACCTCCAGACCTCGGCATGGTGTGGCTGATTGTTGAGCCATCTACACAGACTTAATGAAGGGTCAGTTTAAAGGGCACCTGGGTAGTGGCTATACGAGAAGAAGGGCCCATCATTCGTCCCTCTCTCCTCGAGAGAAGCTAGCCTGTCAAATGATTAGCCTCCAGCGATGGGATATTTTCATGACTCCTTAAAGGAAATCACTTGGGTATTGTACCCCACACAATGGTTAATCCATGCTATTCAATTGATTTCAATGGGGACATAGTGGGTATTTAACCCTTTTGTGCTAACATTATTCACTAATGAGTTGCTTTCATTTTGTGCGTGTGAACTCATAACACATAAATACAACAGATTAGAAATATGAGGGTTTTGAATATTTTGTTCAGAAATCGACTAAAATAAATATGTATTTGAAGTAACATTCCATTGCATGTACCTGCTAGCTCCGTAGCTAGCTCCATTAGCTCGGTTTCAGTTACATAACGGAGGTCTCGTCGGAAGGTCAAATCTGCTCTCCGAACTTGTTTTTCCTGTATATTGTCATCGAGGGATATCAGCGCTCAGTCTTTTCTCAGCATCATTACCGCGTTTGCGTGCATATGTCTCCTCTGTGGCGCAGCACAGAGAGGCAGATGAAAGACCCACCATATTGATCATATTCCAGAGGGACGTTAGGGCTTTAAACAGAAACACAGTCCCTCCTGGTTCTCCCTTATAGTTGTTGTGTGGCGAAAGCGAGGAGAATTCGAAAGAATCAAATTATTTCTCTTACATTCGAAAGAAAAAGTCCTTGATTTGGGGGCCCTTAGACTGGCACTATGGTTGGCTTACAATGGCTGGTTTGTGAGAGTGCGCACATTATCCTTGCACTGAGTACATTAAACTGGCTATAAACTGTTGGTAAACCATTCCTCTTGAGTATGAGAGAGAGAGAGAGAGAGAGAGAGAGAGAGAGAGAGAGAGAGAGAGAGAGAGAGAGAGAGAGAGAGAGAGAGAGGAGAGAGGGAGAGAGAGAGAGAGAGAGAGGTTGGGCTTTTGAGAAACCGTCTGTTGGTGGATCATTATTAGGCTCATATAGTCTATCGTTGTGGCGTCAGCAGTAATCACATGGTGTATTTGTCTTGGTATAATGGTAATGTGTTGTCTCCCCCCCCGGTCCCCGCCCTTGTGTTTTTCCCCCCTAGCGCTGCCTTGTGTACACCGACATGACAGAGTACATCTATCATTGAGATAATGCATGTTTGCACTATGGCCGATATTTTGTATGGTTGTGTGTGTGTGTGTGTGTGTGTGTGTGTGTGTGTGTGTGTGTGTGTGTGTGTGTGTGTGTGTGTGCTGTATGTGTGCTGTGTGGTGATTCTGCATGTGTGTGTGTGTGTATGTGACATTCTGCATGTGTGTGTGTTTGTATGTGAGAGTGCCCGCCTACGTGTGTGTGTGTGTGTGTGTGTGTGTGTGTGTGTGTGTGTGTGTGTGTGTGTGTGTGTGTGTGTGTGTGTGTGTGACTGTCACTGTGTGTCTGTGTGAGAGTGCTCGCCTGCACGTATTATTGTGGATATATCTGTGCGTGTGTGTGTGTGTGTGAGAGAGTGCTCACCTACACGTATTATTGTGGATACATCTGTGCGTGTATGCACGCGCAGATATGCGCACACGTGAGCGCAAAAAAACCCCCAGAGAAAGCAGGGAGGAGCAGAAGAGGTGATCAATTGCACCTGCACAACAGTTCTTCCTGCTCTGCCCCCGTGTGTCTTTGTATGTGTTTGCGTGCTCTCATGTATGTGTGCACATGCGCCTGTATAGATGCGCGTGTGTACTGTACAGGGGGTGGGAGGGGGGGGGGGGTCGCACTGAGTACATTATCCTGTCTTTGGCGGCTGGGAATGCCATCCAGCCAGGCCAAGCCGAGGGGTGTAAATCTGCCGGACTAAAAAGGCCCGGGCTTATCTGTACTGATTAACGGCCGGGCGGCCGCAGACGGGAGCAAGACGCATGGGGAGTGGACATTCCTCTGAAACTGTCCTGAATCATTTTTCTGTTCAAAGCACCACCACCACCACCACCACCACCTCCTCCTCCTCCTCCCCCCCCTTACCTACCTCCTGGCCGTCAGTCGTCCCCCCACCCCAACCCCTCCATCCATCCCAGACTCCACTCTCATCGCGCCGGCTCCGCTGCCTGTAACGGTTAACATCGCTGACCGCATTCTTGTCCTTGATCACCGGCAGCCTCACCCGGCTACACAAACACCTCCACAAAGTCCTACACACACGCACACACACAAACACACAAACATACTTGTACACAACCTTCCCCCTCCCTTCCATGTGGTACAAAAGCCAACAACTGGGGGGGGGGGCAGTAAGTAAGCAACATATGGCTTGTTTGTATAGGTGTGTGTGTGTGTGTGTGTGTGTGTGTGTGTGTGTGTGTGTGTGTGTGTGTGTGTGTGTGTGTGTGTGTGTGTGGGTTGTCGGGCTCCATGTGTCTCCGGTGCTCTCGTGTCACCACAGGGGGTCCGGTCCATTCTGTCCCGTCTGTCTCCCCCCCCCCCCCCCACCCCCACCTCTCTCATTTACTCCCTGCCTGACCTGTCAGGAGCCGGGGGGAAACAAAGGGTCATACCACCAACCCCCCCCCCCCCCCAGGGTTCATAGGTCGGATGGACACCGCAGGGGGTTCAACAGTGATAACCCTGGGGCTGATCTAAACCCCAGACCGGCCTGCCTGCCAACAGGCTCAGCAGTCCATCAACGACCCCCCTTCCTCTCTCCCCCCCCCCCCCCCCCCCCACCCCCCACACACCCCCCACCCTGCACTCCTTCAGCCCTTATCCATTTACCTCTGATGTGTGTGAAACGCACAAGCCCAGTTGTATTTCATGCTATTGTCTAAACACAGGATATGAAATGGGCTGTTTTTAAAAAGAAGATGGCCGTTGGGGGGGTGGGTGCGTGTGTGTGTGTGTGCATGTGTGCGTGTGTGCGTGTGCGTGTGTGTGTGCGCGTGCACGTGTGTGTGTGCACGTGTGTGTGTGTGTGCGTGTGCGTGTGTGTGTGCGCGTGCACGTGTGTGTGTGCACGTGTGTGTGTGTGTGCGCGTGTGTGTGTGCGTGGGAGAGGGACATGTTCTAGACAGGAAGGCTTTTTACGGTGAGGCGAACGGGCTGGAGAGAACGGGCTGGAGAGCCATAAAAAAAGAGTGAGCGAGACAGCGGCCTAGATAGAGCGGGAAAGCAAGAGGACGAGACGCGTCCATAGACACACACCCACATAATTACATGGACACAGTAACACACACACACACACACACAAAGACACAGACCGACACACACAAGCACTAAAGCCCACATATGCACTCGCTAGCTCACAGATAAACCCCTGTCCACATCCTCTTTTTTCATTTTCCCCCCAGGACTCAAACCGGACTGGCTTTATTACCTCGGCCAATCTGTCAGGGAAATAATGTTAGGTGTCTTGAGGGTGCTCTGGCTGCGGTCGAAAGGGGCAGCCGGGTCCAACTCTGGTCTATATAAGGACGCTTTGCCACAGGGCAGCGAACAGAGGGAGAGAGAGAGAGAGGGAGAGAGAGGGAGAGAGGGAGACGAGAGGGGGGAGAGGGGAGAGAGGGAG
>OLKM01002313.1:38000-40500 GCA_900291075.1 Melanogrammus aeglefinus | reverse complement strand
CACACACACACACACACACACACACACACACACACACACAAACACACGCATTCAGGCTGCTCGTCTAATGCGTATTTACATGCAGACATGCGGGGATTGCAAATTAGTATGTTTGAATGTGCCAGGGTAAAGGTAATGGGGAATTAAATTGGTTAATTTCACGTGGCAGATTTAATGTTAAATTAACATAATCAAATCACACCCACTTAAATGATGGGCGCAATCATTTGGAATTTGTTTTTGTTTGACATTAGGAAAACTCTGCGCCATGTTTGGTGGCTTTCATGAAGACATGGCAGAACTGTTTAAATAAGGGGACTGGTGGTTAAAGTTGGTAGGATTTTATTAAAACAATGACGCACAAACAAAATGGAGGACGTATTTACACGGCTGCATCTTTTTGCAAGTTTGATTCATGCTAACTCCAAACATGAGGTAGCAATATCGGGAAAAAAAATATATCAGACAAAGCTTTGGGTCTGCGTGGGGAAGGTTTAACCACTTAAGATGATCTACTTCTAAGGGCTCCAACATGAAATCCAGCGAGCATGGTTCGGTAACGGCATTACATGCACCAAAGCATAAAATCGAAGGAGGAAGAATAATCAATTTTCTTCCATTCTCCTTCGTTCCCGCATTGTTTCTCTGTCTTCTATGCCCCTCTTGCATTGTACCCAATGATTTGATTTGCCCTAATACGTTGAAGCGGGCCATACTTGCCCTGAAGTGCCGTTAATATTTAACTCGTAAGGAAATATAAAAGGTAGTGCCAACCCGTTTTACCGAGCAGAGAGAGAGAGCAGAAAGAGTGCATAACGCAATCACAAGATCAAAGAGTGGGGGGGGGAGTTTAAACAAGTTTAAACATTTACATCAGCCTGCTAATGTGTTCCCTGTTTAAACACATGTTAATAGCTTGTTTACACTACTATTTTACTGGAAACCTCTATGTTGAGGTCTGAAGTATATTTTTTATCAAACAACTTCTTTCTTGTTCGCTTAGGCTATTATTCAGATTATAGTGCAAATATTTGGGTCTCGATGAGGCCAGCATTTCAATGTTTCAGTTAGAATGGGTAAATATATATATTTTTCTATTAAAGTGGAAACATCTATCACCCTGGGTGGATAATTTATAATTTTGTTTGTTTAAACGCTGAGCGGATGTGTATTCAAGAGAGGCTGTGAATTCCAGACACGTCCAATTTACAGGTTTTCATCGGTTTTTATTATTTTGTTTAAATCATCGCAACATCGTAACAGACCAACAGTCTTAACCCCTGATCATCTTCTGCTACCCCTGCTAAGATCCTCTTTGCCTTTATATGGTTTGACACGGTTCCACAGACGCCACCGGGACGTAATTAAAACGTAAGCGGCCCGCGTACGTTTCCCCCCCCCCCCCCCCCCCCCCCCCCCCCCCACTCCTCGGGAGAATCCCCCATCCCGTGTAGCCGATTAACGCGCTAAGTGGCTAACGCTAGCGCTTAAACTGTGGCTGAATTGATTTTCCGTGTTCTCCTCCTCCTCCTTGTCTTTGCTAATAAGCCCAGGTTAGCCGTGGTGGTGGTGGTGGTGGTGGGGTGGTGGTGGGGGGGGGGGGGGTTGGGGTAGAAGCATTGCCCCAGGGGGGATAAGCAGAATTTACCCCGCTGTGAGTGCGGAGGTTTATGAGACTGGGGACAGCGTCTGTAACGTATGGCTTCCTTCCCTGCCTAGTGAGTGTCTCCCCGTGCCCACCCAGGCTAGCACAGGGGGATCCTGAGGGGTTTTCATCCGGAGAGAGCTAGCGGGCTCGCCGTTATTGTCGCTGGTTATTGCCTTTCGTTTATTACACTGGAGTTTGTTTAGAGGTGAAGAGGAAGGGGGGGGGGCAGAGAGGGGGGAAGCGAGGGGTGAGAGACATCAGGACCCTCGTGGAGGGGAGGGCTCGCTCACACAGGCGGCAGTGCATCTCAATGGTAACCACGGGTTACGGCGACTGGAGCCCCACCACCACCTCCACCACCCCCAGCCCCGCTCCTTGATGAAGCCGATATATTCATGTATTCATCTCAATTAGTCTGCTCCGTGGATGTGCGAGTACAGACCGTCAGCCCGTCTCTCTGCCCTGCTTCATGCCTCATGTTATTAAAGCACTTTACCCCCTCTCTCTCTCTCTCCTCTCTCTCTCTCTCTTCTCTCTCTCTCTCTCTCCTCTCTCTCTTCCTCTCTCTCTCTCTCTCTCTCTCTCTCCTCTCTCCCTCTCTCTCTCTTCTCTCTCTCTCTCGTCTCTCCTCTTCTCTCTCTCTCTCTCTCTCTCTCTCTCTCTCTCTCTGGTCCGATATATTCATGTATTCATCTCAATTAGTCTGCTCCGTGGATGTGCGAGTACAGACCGTCAGCCCGTCTCTCTGCCCTGCTTCATGCCTCATGTTATTAAAGCACTTTACCCTCTCTCTCTCTCTCTCTCTCTCTCTCTCTCTCTCTCTCTCTCTCTCTCTCTCTCTCTCTCTCTCTC
>OLKM01002313.1:25500-33000 GCA_900291075.1 Melanogrammus aeglefinus | reverse complement strand
GTGTGATGGCAGGCGTTCAGAGGGGCTGTGCGTGACTAGGGTGTCTGGGTAGCTTGAGTCAGCTGTGTCCATTTGACTCCATGTAATTCGGAAGAGGGGGATGCCTTCGGGGCTTTAAGGAACGAGAGCACACACTGGCACATTTACAAACGTGCACACACGCATACAAGCACACACAGCACACACTTAAGGACACACTCACACACACACACATGCATACGCATGTGCACAGACATGCAGGCATGCACATCAGGAACAGACAGACATTGGCAACCACTAGTGAGCAAAACACAAACAACAAACAAACAAAAACATGAAAAACAAAGTACAAAACCAAACGCAGACACACATGCACATTAGGAACACATACATTGGCAAAAAATAAAATACCATGCACGCACAATACATAATAATATAACATATTCAATACCATACGTATAAAATCGTCAAAGGTCAAGTTTATCCACCCACACAAATGCACTCTCTCCCTCTCATCCCCTCTCTCTCTCTCTCCGTACTTTTCGCTCCTTTTCACGGATGGTTGTTTCCGTTGACAACAGATGGGGCAACTTGTTCTGTCCTTCTCTGAACAGAACTCTCCTCTCCGTTTTCCTTCTCTCCATCTCTGTCTCTCCCTCTACTGTCTGTGAACACTCCTTCTCCCCCCCCCCACCTTCAATATCTCCCTTCCTGTTTGTTTTTCAACTCTTTTTGCGCTGGCTTTCATGCGTTACCGATCGTCTCCTCTGATACTGTGCAGCCTTCACTTTATTTGCTTTCTTCCTCCTGGCTGTTTTCTTTCTTGCTCCTTGAGGCGTGGGAGGTACAGTTCTCTTGTTCGCTCCGTAGATTGTTAGGTGTGTGTTTGTGTGTGTGTGTGTGTGTGTGTGTGTGTGTGTGTGTGTGTGGTGGGGGGGGGGGAACAGTGATTCTGTGTGATTGTACCGGAGTACACTGACCTACGCAGACAATGGCGCCACTCCCTACTGGTGGCCACTTTAAAAAAAAAAAAGGTCACTGGAAATTGAAGGCTTGCGATAATCGCCTTGGCGGAAGGATAGGAACATTCCCTGTGCATTTGACCGTACGCCCAATGGGCTCTAGGGCCTTGAGAACCTTGGTGACCGTCTCATGTACGGGAATGTCCCCATCCTCCCATTGGTTCCCAACCTGTGACCTCAGAGGTGCCGATCCATTTTCATGAAGACGTTTCGCGGACCACCTTGAAAATAGTAGGTAAATACACATGCTAAGCAAGGAGTGCCAGCAACCCCTTCACACACAATTATTAGTACAAGAAGGCCAGGGCCAGGGTAAACAGTGGATGGAACTATTCAGGAACGCTGCTTATGCTTCAATTGTGTTTATTTACACAAATTAACACAAAACGTCGATGGAAAACATGACAATGGAATTTGAGGGATGCACAAGGGGACACTATTTTCCAATGAATAACAAGCAATATATACTCAACAGTATTTATACTATATTTATTTTCAATTTTCAAATAGTTTTTTCTATTATTGTATATTTGTCATGGATAAAAATCCCCCATAGCATCTGTAGAGGCTGGTACTGCTTCAGGCCCGCCGTCCTCCACGGTTAACTACATGAGAGAAAGGTCGGACACACACACACACACACACACACACACACACACACACACACACACACACACACACACACACACACACACACACACACACACACACACACACACACACACACACACACACACACACACACACGGGGGGGGGGGGGGGGGGAGACACACGGAGACACCACTGACATACGCACACACACACGCACGCACATGTGCACGCACGCACGGCGACACAACACACATGCAGACAAACGCCTTAAGCGGGGCTGTGTCTTGTCCCTTTGATGATCCAGTTGACTTCCTGGTTCACCAGGGCGGAGGGGCTCCCCCCCCCCCACTCATCCATCTTAGCTTAGCGTCGCCGGGTTAAAGATTACTTTTTGATTGGTACACATTCCGAGTGGCCTTCAGCGCCGCGCAACCCGCTATCTCCCACGGCATTCCAATCCATCCCAACAACCCTCCTTCATCTGAACTCCCTTCCACCGCCACCAACGCCACCAACGCCACCACCACCACCACCACCACCACCACCACCACCACCCCGATCTGGGTAGCTCCACCCTTGGGCCGGATGTTGTTTCATTAAGATGCATGGGTATGGTTGGGAGGCAGGGTGGAGGCGGTGGGTGTGTGGAGCTGTCTCTGTGTACCCTCACGGTCCCCAGTCTGCCAGTGCTGTGCCTGTGGACGGATAGCATAAGCCAAGGATCAGTGTGTGTTATCAGCACAGGTTGGGGGAGGGCTCTTTACCTGGTGGGCCGTGCTTCTCCAATGATTACAAGAGCAAATGGATCTATTGTGTGTGTGTGTGTGTGTGTGTTTATCTGCGTGCGTGCGTGTGTGTGTGTGGGTGTGTGTTGGTTTATTGTGGGCTTAATGAAATAATGTGGATATTCCCCTAGCTGCCATGGTTTCCAAATGTATTTCAATGAGGGTGAGCATGTGCCCTTTACACACACACACACACACACACACACACACACACACACACACACACACACACACACACACACACACACACACACACACACACACACACACACACACACACACACACACACACACACAAACAGACACCTACATGCACACTGAGTCTCATGCACGTCAAGACGTAGACAAACAGTGAGTCCCACATGACCAATACTAACCTTTTGCTGCTGAGCTTGTGTGAGTGTGAGGTGGAGAGAGGGTAGAAAATCTGTGGGGGTGGGGGTGGATGGGGGCTGTCTGAGCTGGAGCATAAGAGAGAGAGAGAGACATACAGCGATAGCAATATGAGGGAGCGGGAGAGAGAGAGAGACACGGATAGGAAAAAGAGAGAGGGGTTATGCTTTAACCTTTAAGGGAAACGCACTGTTAATTGGCGTTTGTTTCACCCGGATTCAGGCACAACTCTTGATTCCCAGATACCTCGGCGTATCCCTTTAAGCTCTTGCCACTAAGAAGGTGAAATGCCACGTGTTTTCCCCCCTTCTTTCGCTTTTCCTTTTTTTTTTTTTTTTTTCGTACTCTGACCCAATTTCTCTTTTCTGCTTCTTTCCCCGAGCATGCAACATTTCAACCGCTATTAGTCAAATGATGCACTACACCACAGTGGAGGGCGGGGGCATGGCACTGTGTGTGGCGGGTGTGTTTGTGCGTGCGTGTATACGCGTGTTTAAGTGTGTGTGTGTGTGTGTGTGCTGTGTGCTGTGGTTTGTGTGTGGGGGGGGGGGGGATTGCCCAACGCTTGTTTTTCTTTATTTTGACCTGAAATGTTGTATGCAAACGCACACAACCCCAAACACAACACCAACACAACCCCAAACACAACACCAACACAACCCCAAACACAACACCAACACAACCCCAACCCCATACACAACCATACACCTGTTTTGGAAGCTGTGTATCTGTTTGTGTGCCCACCTGTTCCTTGTAGTGGGGTACGTCTTCATAGCTGGCATGTGTGAGTGCATGCGTGGGTGGGTGGGTGGGTGGGTGGGCGGGCGGGCGCATGTGTCTCTGTGCCTGGGTGTGCTCGGGTGCATGCACTTGTGTGTGTGCGTGTGAGTGTGAGTGTGTGTGCCAAGGGTTATCTAGATGCAGAGGAGAGGCTTGGATGAATGGATGTGCTCAAGAGTCTGTGGGAGTGGGTGTGCGTGCGTGCGTGCGTGCGTGTGTGGGTGCGTGCGTGTGCGTGTGAGTGCGTGTACATCTGTCATGTTTGAGTCTGAGCCGTCTGTTCCTGTTTGAGACAGATGACTGCCTGTCCTCCCCAAGGTCCTCCTGTTATTATGCATCCCTTGTCTTCCAATGATCCAAGAACCCGCTCACGCTGTGTGTGTGCATGTGTGTGTGTGTGTGTGCACGTGTGTGTGTGTGTGTGTGTTTATGATATTTGATGAACATACATTTTTCGTGCGGGATTTTTCCCCTTTGTGTATGTTACCTTTGCTGTTGTGTTTTTGTGGATGTTTAGCGGATCTAAGTTCTTGTGTGTACGGTTGTCATTGTGCTTTGTTATCTTTGCATGTCTGCCTGTGCATCCAGATACGTCAGTTATACACCACGGTATATAGTATAATGCAGCGGAAAGCTAATGAGTGCGTTTGTTTGTATTCCGCCGTGGGTATGGTACTCTGATCATAGTTTCTCACTGCATCATGGAAATGGTTTGCGTGTTGCGACTCTGCGAGAGAGGCAGCCCAGAGAATTGAACATGTTGGGAGGCGGGATGGGAAATTCAGTGGTGTTAAATGTTTTTTGGGCTTTTGCCTTCACCAGATAGGTCACACACACCTATCCGGACACACACACACACACACACACACACACACACACACACACACACACACACACACACACACACACACACACACACACACACACACACACACACACACACACACACACACACACACACACACACACACACACACACACACACACACAGTCAACAAAAGGAAGTCAGCGGGGCGCTGGCGGCAGCTGACAGGCCCTCTAGAGAAGGTTAAAAGCTGTCATAAGTAGTCTTTGAGTCCCTGGCCCAGTGGTGCGGCCCACTGCTGTCCATAGTGCCCTGGCCCCGGCTTAGGGCTCCTCTGGGACAGGTCCCACTGGTGCACTAAGACCACACACACATGGTCTCTCACACACACACACACACACACACACAGACACACACACACACACACACACACACACACACACACACACACACACACACACACACACACACACACACACACACACACACACACACACACACACACACACACACACACGGTTGTCAAATATCACACACACCTGCATCAAAGATCAGTAGAAGGACCTTAGAGAATAGCAAGTGAGAACTTTTAAAGGACAAGACAGAGGCAAGACTTTAGATTCCACACACACACACACACACACACACACACACACACACACACACACACACACACACACACACACACACACACACACACACACACACACACACACACACACACACACACACACACACACACACACACACACACACACTTGCATCACTTTAGATGTATCACCTCCTACTTTGTCTGCCAGTATTTAGATCCTCTTCCTTCTCCTCCTCTCTACCCTCTCTTCATCACCTTCCCACACGCACACACACAGACACATGCACGCACACATGCATGCACATGCACACAAGTCATCAAGCCACACTCGGCGAAAGAGTCCTTAGCTTATTCTGAAAAGGAATATTCCACTCCCTCTCTCTCTCTCTCCCTCGCTGCCTCCCCCTCCTCCTCCCTCCCCCCCCCTCCCCCTCCCTCTCGCCCTTCTATCCCATGGTGCTCTCTGCTGGGAGGACTTAGAGGCACCCTGTAATTTTGGTGACAGAGGAACTCTGTAAGTCCTCCCTCATCTCCTGGCTACACAGCAAACACGCACACACACACTCACACACACACACACACACACACACACACACACACACACACACACACACACACACACACACACACACACACACACACACACACACACACACACACACACACACACACACACACACACACATGCAGATCTACACCCACTTGTACATGTGGTGTACAACTATTTTAATTTGCCTCTTTCTTTTGTGCGTGTGTGTGTGTGTGTGTGCATGGTGTGTGTGTGTTACATGTCGCATGGTGCGTGTATGTTGTCTGTAATTGCAATCAACCCACCCCCCCCCCCTCCACCCCCACCATCCCCTTGTGGCCTACATTTACATACTGAAGCTCAGCAACAGTTGCCTAGAGATTGAGGGAGAGGGAGGAGGGGGGATGGGGTGAGAGGGAGGGAGGGAGGGGGATGGGGTGAGAGGGAGGGAGGGAGGGAGGGAGGGAGGGGGATGGGGTGAGAGAGAGAGGGAGAGAGGGAGAGAGAGAGACCTGCAAACCGCCATGGATCCCCCTTTGCTAATCTGCTACCTGTTGTCTGCACCTGCTGCACATCAGATACCCCCCCCCCCACCCACCCCCACCCACACCCCCACCCCCAGGATATCACAGCCTGGGCGATGTCTTAGGGGGTCGCATGTCTCTTCCACCCCAGTGAGAGAGGTGTGAGTCTCCTTGAGAAATGTAATTAAAAAATAATGCAGTCAAAGACGTAGCGCTGCATGGGCCGTCATCAGGCCTCCCAGCGTGGTGACATCGCTCGCCGCGTGGCGCGGCCGTCCCAGAGCTGGGCAGCCCGCGATGGCCGTGCCACGACAGCCTCGTCTGTGCTCGTCAGGTTTTTATCAGCGAGGAGCTCAATGGTGAGGGGAGCGCCGTTTAAATGAATCTGAGGCGGGATGAGGAGTCTGAATGAATTCTCCCCGGCATTGGAATGCACGCCAAAAAAAACTGCTTGAGGATGGTCTGTCTGTCTCTGTGTGTGTGTGTGTGTGTGTGTGTGTGTGTGTGTGTGTGTGTGTGTGTGTGTGTGTGTGTGTGTGTGTGTGTGTGTGTGTGTGAGAGAGAGAGAGAGTACGGTTGGTTGATTTTGAATTTCTATTTCTGGGACAAAGGAATAAAGGCGCGATGGGCAGGGACATCTATTTAGGTCCATTTCATCCCGCCATAATCAGGCTTTAGCGTGGCCTAATACTGCGGATTAAAGAGAGGGTTCAGAGGGCAACCATCCGCAGATTCAGTGGTACTCTAGATGTGTTTTCATGCCGTCGTGAGGTGTGTGTGTATGTCTGTGTGTATGTGTGTGTGTGTGTGGTTGTGTGGTTGTTAGCCTGAATGTTTGTGTGTATGTGAAAGCCTGTGTGTGTGTGTGTGTGTTTGTGTGTGTGTTTGTGTGAGCCTGTGTGTGTGTGTGTGTGTTTGTGTGTGTGTTTGTGTGAGCCTGTGTGTGTGCCAGTTCATAGTCTTACATGCACGGATGCCAGGCTTGTAGGGGGGTTATTTTATCTGTGGAATCAGGCCCATAAACCTAATCTAACCCTCACAGTGCTCCTTCATGGGTGAAATATTTCCCTGCAAATGGTCTCTCTCTCTCTCTCTCTCTCTCTCTCTCTCTCTCTCTCTCTCTCTCTCTCTTCTCTCTCTCTCTCTCTCTCTCCCCCTCTCTCTCTCTCTCTCTCTCTCTCTCTCTCTCTCCCTCTCTCCCTCTCCCCCTCTCCCCCTCCCCCCCGCTCCCATCCTCCACTGTTGTTCTGTTGGCGTAAACAGAAACCGGAGATAGGAAGCATCTCTCCGCTATGAGAAATACCCATTTGTGTTGCGACGGCCCATTTGATACACATACACACCTGACAAGATGGAATTTAGCTCTCCATTTTGCCTCGAAATGGATGGGGGAGTGGCAACGTGTGTGTGCCTTTGTGTGTCTGAGTGTGTGTGTGTGTGTGTCTGTTTCTTCCTCCCGAGTGGATGAGATCACACGGTCGTATTTGTAATTTCTTTCAG
>OLKM01002313.1:15000-18340 GCA_900291075.1 Melanogrammus aeglefinus | reverse complement strand
ATCACTGCTAAAGTATGCATAGACAGCACGAACATCCCTCACCCACAGAAACACACACACACTTACTGTGTGTGTGTGTGTGTGTGTGTGTGTGTGTGTGTGTGTGTGTGTGTGTGTGTGTGTGTGTGTGTGAGTCTCAGGGCTGTCCATGGTTTCCTCTCTAACTCGTTGGCCACCCCTCTCTGCAGGCTCTTATGTTGTTCTATTCATTTGTCTCATACTGTTAATTGAGGTGTTGTGTGTGATGTGTGTGATGTGTGTGTGTGTGTGTGTGTGTGTGTGTGTGTGTGTGTGTGTGTGTGTTGTGTGTGTGTGTGTGTGTGTGTGTGTGTGTGTGTGTGTGTGTGTGTGTGTGTGGGGGGGAGGGGTACTTGATTGAGGGTTGAGAATGCCTAATCACTGGAACAGCTAATCAGTGCTTGCCGTAAATATTGATTAGTCTTCTGTGCTCACGGACGTGGTCATTAACCAGTGTGTCACCGTTTTCTCCCTTTTCTCTCCCTCTCTCCCCCCCTCTCTCTCTTGCTCTCCTTCCATTTTCCGCCACTCCTCCATCCATCGCCCTCTTTATTATCCCACCCCCCCCGACCCAACACTCCTCTATTCCTCCTTTCTCTCTCCCCCTCTCCCTTCATTATCTCCCCCCCTCCCCTCCCCTCTTCTCTCTCCCTTCTCCTTCGCAGCTACGTCCAACGGCACGACAGCGGGCCTGGAGAACCGGGAGGGGGGCGTGTGCAAGAGCAGCGCCATGAAGATCATCATGAAGGTGGGACAAGGTAAGAGACGCCAGCCGTGCACCTCACCCTTGGAGGAGGGGGAGGAGGGGGAGGAGCAGGGGGTGGAATACATGATTTTTAGCACGTTGCCTCGAAGCGTTGCCATCTTGTATTAAGAAATAACTCACACCCCCCCCCACACCCCCCTAAACACCAGATTCCTTTTTAGTGAGCAGTATTTTGTTCGCCGTTTGCTTCTCGATATTAAACATGTGGAATCATTCAATTTCAAGTATTAGATAGGAAGTAAGGTTGCATTTCTGCAAGAGCCATGCTAATATATACCAGGAGTAGATAATGTGTATTCTGTGACTGGGAGTTGAAACTGGTTACTCCATACGATATAATTTGTGTTTTGAATTAACATCCAAAACAGAATCTGAAGTTGTTCATATTTGGTGTGAGATAGATTGTCCTATTTATGTATTCCATTCAGACAGACCCGGAGTCATTCAGGGGAAAAACCGAGAAATAATCGCAACAAAGTGGTTGTCGCATGCAGTATTTGCACGCGTGGCTATTTCTCTGTTTGAGGGAATCACACAGTAATTGGATCACTACCCCATTTGCGCAGCTCCCATTAATGCGAGCAAAATGTTGTAAATAAAGGTTTGAGTATCAAACCTGACAAGGCGGTTTTTCACGGTCCTCTGGCTGCTGATTGATTGGGACGCCCACCTTGTGTAATTCAAAACCAAACATAACTATTTCTCATAAACTTCGGGGGGGATGAACGCTGTGTGTTTTGCTGAGCGGGCCCGAGGGGGGCCAGGGGGTTTTGTAGGCGAGGCATCTACACAATTTTTTTGGCCGGGGGGTAAACAAACAGATTTTGTTTAGATATCCTTGAACACAGCATTTGGTTCGAATCACACCCTTCACGTTCGACATTGTTTTCATCCAATGCGAGGACGTGTACGTATCCCTGGGTTTGACAAGACCCCCGTACACAGAGACGCATTACGCTCCGAACTGTTTGTCTTGTTTCTGTACGGCTGTTTGGACCGGAGCAGACATACCACGCCATTTGACAGGAACATCTGCCCCGCCGCCTTGACGGTCCGTTCCTGGCCTCCTCCTCGTATCTGACACATCTGAGAGACGCAGACCAAGAATAAGAAGAAAACAAACAGACAGACAATGTAGATATCAGCCCTTGAAATGTTTGTGTGGGCGCGCCTTTAGTTATGGTATATATTCATGAACCTCTGCCAATTTGTGACGGAAGTCTCCCGGGAATCAAAGCGAGAGCAGCTCACATGCTAGTATCTATCTAACAAACTATCTATGGATGGAATACAGGAATGGAGCATTACCCGTTTAACGGTCTTTAGTGCAAACTAATGGTGTTGGCTGTTAGATCGTTTTCATAGTTAAAAGCGTCTCTCTCGACTAGATTGTAAAGAAATTCCTGTCCCAATGGAATTTCTTTGTATAGCCATTGGCTGTCTAAATTTCAGCCAGTGCTGGACTCGTTTCTCAAAACAGCCAGCTGTCACTCAACATCCATGTCGTCCTATTAACCTTGTTAGAAAGTTGCTTTTGGCCAGCTGCTGTAACTCTTTCAAAAAAACGCCATCGTCTGGGAAGATGTTTTGCTATTTAATTTAAGCACCGTATTTACAGCCTAATGAGGGCTTCTTAAAAAAAACGCCCATAAAAAAAAAAAAAACGCAAAGATGTTTTTACGATACAGAAAGTATATGACGGATTAAACCGATGGTTCGCAATTTCCTGTAACTACACAGGTCACCGTTCCGCCCGTCGTCACGAGACAGAGGCCAGAATGTAAAAAATAAAGGAAAGGCACCATGATTATTCCGTTGTTTTTCGTGTTTTTTTGTCGGTGGGGAGATAAAGGGGGGGGGGGGGGCGCGCACGGTCGTCGTAGCCTCGTGTTCCCCCCCTATGCCCCTCAAGGCCTCTCCCGCCGTCTCGGGCTCTCAGCATCACAGATGCTATCACGATAGCTAACGTATGCCCCCTGAGGGGAAAGCGGCTGCATGCCAGGCGCAATCCACCCCCCCTCCCTCGCCCCCACCCCCCCTCCACCACAAAAATCTCCAGCATCTCACCATTTGTCTGCCACCCCCCCCATCCATGCCGAGGTCCTTGTGCTACAGTGACTCAGCCCTGCCATTCGGCACAGTCGCGCACGCATACTCATTCTTTATAATGTGGTATTAGCATTCCCCCCCCCCCCCCCCCCCTCCCCTCCCCGCCCACCACCCACCCAGCCACCCCGGGCTAGCATCACACAACATAATGCACTCCTGTGGCCCGTCATGCCGCATCAGTCCCCCCCACCCCCACCACCCCCCCGCCTCTTAGCAATACAACTTGACACGTGGACTGTCTAATTGTGCGTCCGCCGAATGCCTTGTGTATGGTCTTGTGGGTGTGTGTGTGTGTGTGTGTGTGTGTGTGTGTGTGTGTGTGTGTGTGTGTGTGTGTTTTTGATTTTTCTAGTTTCATTGTATGTGCATGAAATCAGTGCAGGCAGTGAGCCGAGAGAGGGGATGTGAGCACAGGAAGCCAGAGTTCTATACGTCCCCGTGCTGCTC
>OLKM01002313.1:7500-10000 GCA_900291075.1 Melanogrammus aeglefinus | reverse complement strand
GCTGGCTCTCCCGCCTGTCTCCAAGTGATAAGCCCCTCTCCACTTAATAATTGCTTATTCAACGTTCGTCCGGGGGCCGTAATGCGATTTCAGGATGTCACTTCGCCTTCACATGCTGGCTTCAAGCTGTCCGGTTGCGGTCGGGACCAGCGATAAGCGGCCGAGTCATGGAACGCGCGGCGGAACAAAAAAAAAAGAAAAAGCGTGCCGTCATCGCGGTTTGTGCACACCGGCGCTTCAGGAATTAGCCTTTCTTTTTTTTTTTTTTTTTTTTTTTACGTCCACTCTACTCGGGAATGTAAACCAGCCCTTGCCTTGCCTCTCCTCCGTCCACAACCCGCCTCTGATTTCCTGGATAAGACGAGGATCGCCTGCATTCTGTGATAACGGCCTGCTGCCGTGTGGCATTCCCACACATGGTTAAGTGTAGACACAGTAGAGCGGCTGCCATTAGGCATGGCAATCTCCCAAGGTGTGTGTGTGTGTGTGTGTGTGTGTGTGTGTGTGTGTGTGTGTGTGTGTGTGTCTGTGTCTGTGTGTGTGTGTGTGTGTGTACGTGTGTGTGTGTGTTGTTTTTGTGTTTGCACAGGCCTTTAATGTGTGCGTGTGCACTGGAACGTGTGTGTGTGTGTGCGTGCGTGCGTGCATTCCTTGCATTTGTATGTGCGTAGGTGTGTGTGTGTGTTTGTGTAACAACAGGGACAGGGTCATGGACAGTAATGGGGCCGTTGTGTGTGTGTGTGTGTGTGTGTGTGTGTGTGTGTGTGTGTGTGTGTGGGGGGGGATGGCGGTGTAGTTGGCGGCAGCTGCATGCATACATGGAAAACATATTTGGTTGTGCTCAGATTTCAGCCATTGGTACAGCCTGTCTGTTTCTCTTACCCAGTGAATGCCCCCCCCCCCTCCCTTCCCCTGAACCTCCAGACAAAAGGATAAACCAAAATCAGATGTTCATAAATGCCCTCCTCCCCTCCCACTCTTTCCATCCCTCCCTCGGCCGTTGCTTTTGTGTGCGAGCCTCTGAGTCATGCGACCTTTCTTCTTTCTGCTTCTTTTATTCCGTCGTCGACGTCTCCGTCGAAACTCCACGTTTGTCTGAGCGGCGGCTCCAGATTTCATTTGGGGGCCATTTTGATTAGGGTAATTAGATTAGATTACATCTGCGGGATGCTGCCAGTCACGGAGCGAACAAAACAACAAAAGGGCCCGCCATCACAGTTGATTTAGGCGTTAAACGGTGAGATATACAGTGAGGACCCGAGTGCACATCTGTGCTGTGTATGTAGTTTGGTTCCTATTGATGGGTGAATGATTCGACAGAGTTGTAGGAACACTTCCTGTTCTGGTTCACGTGCTTTACTCCCAATAGTATTTAATCGTTTTTCTATCTGTGTGTCTGTCTCTGTCTCTCTCTTCCTCTGTCTCTGTCTCTCTGTCCGTCTCTCTCTCTTTCTCTCTCTCTCTCTCTCTCTCTCTCTCTCTCTCTCTCTCTCTCTCTCTCTCTCTCTCTCTCTCTCTCTCTCTCTCTCTCTCTCTCTCTCTCTCTCTCTCTCTCTCTCTCTCTCTCTCTCTCTCTCTCTCTCTCTCTCTCTCTCTCTCTCTCTTCTCTCGTGTCTGTCTCTCGCCTGTCTCTCTTGTCTGTCTCTCTTGTCTGTCTCTCGCCTGTCTCTCTTGTCTGTCTCTCTTGCCTCTGTCTCTCTCCTCTCTCTCTCTCTCTCTCTCTCTCTCTCTCTCTCTCTCTCTCTCTCTCTGTCTGCCTCTGTCGCTCTCTCTCTCTCTCTCCCTCTCTCTCACACAAAAGAGTCTATCTCCCCCTTTTGTTCTCTCCGTCCGTCTGTCTCCCTCAATTCGTTTTCAATTTGAAGTGCTTTATTGGCATGCAATGTTGTTTTTTTTATTATATTGCCGGAGCTTATTAAAAACCAATAACGTCAGAATGAAATAATGAACTAAGACATAAAAAAAATTAATAAATTACTAACGAACACAACAGCAGTCAATTGAAGTCGATCAAAAAGTCCACGAGCTCGTACGCCCCGTCTGATCATGTCTGTGTCCGTCTGTCCTCCCCCACAGGGAACATGGGCCAGGATCAACCGGGAGGCACCACCCAGGGCTCCAAGATGGTCATATTCTCCGTCATCGGCGTCGGCTGCATTATCTTCCTCCTGCTCATCCTCCTCCTCGTCATCCTGCTCATCAAGATGCGCAAGCGCTCCCGCAAGCACGCCCACTCGCACTCCCAGTCCCGGCCCTCAGCGCTGACACTCAACACGCTGTCCAACCCCAAGATGCCCAGCGGCACGGCGGGCACCGAGCCCAGTGACATCATCATCCCGCTGCGGACAGAGAACAACTACTGCCCGCACTACGAGAAGGTGAGCGGCGACTACGGCCACCCCGTCTACATCGTGCAGGAGATGCCCCCGCAGAGCCCCGCCAACATCTACTACAAGGTCTGAGACGCCCTGACCACCACCACCAACCCCCCCCACCCGCC
>OLKM01002313.1:0-2500 GCA_900291075.1 Melanogrammus aeglefinus | reverse complement strand
ACCTCCCACCTTCCACAATTTAGCACAAGGATGTCGCCATCACTGTGTAGGAGGAGTTATGCTATTGTTCAAAGCCACAGTATTATTTTTCAATGTGCATGTGTAAGCGGAAAAAAAAAAACCTGTTGATTTTTGTTTTCCTTGTGTTTGAATCATAACTGTCAAGTTTTTATTTTTATTTCAATTTATTGCTTTGCCATTCACACTTTGCCCGCTTCTCAGCGTAACCTATTGGCACCAGCTACAATGGAAGAAAATTGTTCCACCAGTTGGAAACTACCGCATATTGATAAATAAAACTTTTTTCCCATGGAATCAGTGAGTTTCTTATTTAACCTGTGTGTGATCTGTGTGTGTGTGCGTGTGATCTGTGTGTGTGTGCGTGTGATCTGTGTGTGCGTGCGTGTGATCTGTGTGTGTGTGCGTGTGATCTGTGTGTGTGTGCGTGTGATCTGTGTGTGTGTGCGTGTGATCTGTGTGTGTGTGCGTGTGATCTGTGTGTGTGTGCGTGTGATCTGTGTGTGTGTGCGTGTGATCTGTGTGTGTGTGCGTGTGATCTGTGTGTGTGTGCGTGTGATCTGTGTGTGTGTGTGTGTGATCTGTGTGTGTGTGCGTGTGATGTGTGTGTGTTGTGTGCGTGTGATCTGTGTGTGTGTGCGTGTGATCGTGTGTGTGCGTGTGATCTGTGTGTGTGTGCGTGTGATCTGTGTGTGTGTGCGTGTGATCTGTGTGTGTGTGCGTGTGATCTGTGTGTGTGTGCGTGTGATCTGTGTGTGTGTGCGTGTGATCTGTGTGTGTGATCTGTGTGATCTGTGTGTGTGATCTGTGTGTGTGATCTGTGTGTGTGTGTGTGTGCGATCGTGTGTGTGTGTGTGTGCGATCTGTGTGTGTGTGTGTGTGCGTGTGATCTGTGTGTGTGTGTGCGTGTGATCTGTGTGTGTGTGTGTGGCGTCTTGTGATTCTGATCTGTGTGTGTGTGTGTGTGCGTGTGATCTGTGTGTGTGTGTGTGTCGTGTGATCTGTGTGTGTGTGTGCGTGTGATCTGTGTGTGTGCGTGTGATCTGTGTGTGTGTGTGCGTGTGATCTGTGTGTGTGTGCGTGTGATCTGTGTGTGCGTGTGATCTGTGCGTGTGATCTGTGCGTGTGATCTGTGCGTGTGATCTGTGCGTGCGTGTGATCTGTGCGTGTGATCTGTGTGTGCGTGTGATCTGTGTGTGTGTGCGTGTGATCTGTGTGTGTGTGCGTGTGATCTGTGTGCGTGCGTGCGTGCGAGAGAGAGAAAGCTGACCAGGGCTCTATGACAGGCCTTGGCTTCTGCTTCCTCTCTGGACCGGGTCCGACTGCTAATCTCTTCCTTGTCAATGATCACCTTGGCTCTCGGTGTAGCAGTCAACCAAGGGGTGTGTGTGAAGCCAAGTCTCCCTTAAGGCGCACTCCACAAGCTCTCCTCGGGGTCACTGCTACACAGATGGGTCTGTTCTGATACATTAGCCAGATTGAAATCACAGGCAGGCTTCATAAATTCATATTCGCCCAGGATGGACACGCCTTTTTTGCATAGTGACTAATATCCATATCAACCCCTCTCTGCCCCGCTGTCCTTCGAAATTACATTTCTTCATACATGATTAGATCTGATTGGTTGCACTCTGCGTTTTTCCACCGTGTTTGTCTGAAATTACAGTCTGCATTTATCCGGCTGTGAGAAGTAAACTCGGAGCGTGTGGCGAAAGGAGAGATGGCATGAAATGTCATTAAAGTGATTGGGCATTTTCCCCCCCGGCAAACACATCAGCCTTCTATGGCTATGGCGTTCACGTGGCCGATGACTACTGGAGCCGAGTGGGAGGAATAAAGCCAGGGGAGAACGAAACGAGAGTGATGTCAGGATAAAGCAAAGTCAGGGCAAGGAGAAACAATGTCCCCATGGCTCCTTCACACTCTCTCTCTCTCTCTCTCTCTCTCTCTCTCTCTCACTCATACACTCTCTCTCTCTCTCTCTCTCTCTCTCTCTCTCTCTCTCTCTCTCTCTCTCTCTCTCTCTCTCTCTCTCTCTCTCTCTCTCTCTCTCTCTCTCTCTCTCTCTCTCTCTCTCTCTCTCTCTCTCTCTCTCTCTCTCTCTCTCTCTCTCTCTCAGTCATACTCTCTCTCTCTCTCTCTCTCAGTCATACTCTCTCTCTCTCTCTCTCTCTCTCTCTCTCTCTCTCTATCATCTCTCTCTCTCTCTCTCTCTCTCTCATCTGCCTCTCTCTCTCTCTCTCTCTCTCCTCTCTCTCTCTCTCAGTCAATACTCTCTCTCCTCTCTCTCTGTCAGTCACACTCTTCTCTCCTCATACTCCTCTCCCTCTTCATCTCTCTCCCATCCTTTCTTCCATCCTCTCTCCTCTTCCCTCTTCTCCTCTCTCTCTCTCTCTCTCCTCATCTCTCTCCATTCTCTCTGGTCATTCTCAGCTCCTCTCTCTCTCTCTCTCTCTCTCTCCTGGTCTCTCATCTCTCTTTC
>OLKM01002312.1:12500-74496 GCA_900291075.1 Melanogrammus aeglefinus | reverse complement strand
ATCCCCTGACGCGGTCTGTTTCTACCGCCCTGAATAAGTATATGTAATGTATGTTTAGGTTCAATGTTTAGAGTTTATGCGTTTTATCAGAGGCGGTTGTTTAACAATTTTTTCAATTCGGTTTTTTTAAAGTTCCCCAATCCCGTTGGTTAATACTCGCGCCCTGTGTTGTGGTGCAGGGTTTTAGTATAGTAGTTAGGCTATTACCCATTCATTAAATATATCTGGCTTAGAGAAAGTGCATCCAATGTAGAACCAACTTGGATATGAACTTCGAGCCACAAAAAACATGCATTCGTTTTTGACTATCTTTCCCATACGGATTTCATGTCATACAATGAATGCTATTAACGCTACCCTAACACCAGCAACAACATAGTGGTTCATGACAACTACTCCTGTAGTCTTAATTTTGGTTTGATCTTGATCAGCACCTTGTTTCTGCTGTAGGCTATCTGGTCCACTGGAGCGGTTTGTTCTGTCTTGTTATACTCTGTCTCAGTAGCAGATCCAGTTTGTCAAACACCCATTTATTTCTTCCCTGATTCCACCCTGTTTTACATAATATAGTAGGTTTAATAGGGAACTGCAATTCACAGTAATTTCTCGAGGGATATTCTGTTTGGAGAACTATTTTCATTTGTTATTTTTGAAATATAATTGAGTGTGCCTGAACAGAAATACTTTTGGATTTACTATTTGAGATGAACCTCAGTGACAAAGTCTGTCCCCCCCCTTCCAGGTCCGGCTGGTGGAGACTGACTGAAATGGACCAGTGTGGACTCCTGCTTAACTTATGACTTAACTTAATAGATCCATAGCTTGGTCTCCATGTTGAGGCTTGTAAAGCTTCGTCCATGAGAGGCATGGGGAGAGTCGACGAGTGAGGAGCTCACGAGCCAGTATCTCCCATCACACCCACGCTCTCTCACCTGAGAGGTGAGAGCTGCTGGCTTTTTTTGAGCACAGCAACACAAACATACATGCATACAGGCCCACCATGCACTCGCAAGCGTGCACACACTCACTCACTCATGCACGCAAAAGGATACACACTCACACACACACACACTCACTCACACATGCACGTGCATGCTTGCAAGCATGCAAACACTCACTCACTCACTTACTCATGCGCACATAAGGATACATGCCCCCACACTCACTCACTCACAAACACATGCAAGCACGCACGTGGACACAGACTTACACACACTCACTTACACATGCATGCACGGGGTCTCATGCACACACACACACACACAAACACACACACACACTTTCATCTTGCGGGGTTAAGCAAAACATTGGGATTAGGATGCACAGCTAAGGGGACGATGTGGAGTCACTCTTTTGATGTTGTAAACCGGTTAGTGGGGTTACTGTGGTAACGGCTGTCCCCGGTTGTGTGTTGGTGTAGCGATGGGCAAAGAGCAGGATCTGCTGGTGGCCGTGAAGACGGGGGATCTGCTTCTGACCCACAAGCTGCTCACCAAAGTCAAGTGCAGCCGGACAAGTGAGTCAAACCTCAGATTGACCATTGGAGCCATTGTTTTTGCTTTTGCTTTTTTTTGCAGGTTTAAAGATTGTCCCCTTTGGTTTGCCAGTTGCGTTGTCAGGGCGCCACATTGCACTGTGTGGCGTCATTTCGAACTCAGTTTCTTTTGCATCTACCCTGAGGAGGAGGTGATGTTATGGGACTGAAAAACAAACATTTGTGTGTGTGTGTGTGTGTGTGTGTGTGTGTGTGTGTGTGTGTGGGTGTGTGGGGTGTGTGGTGGGGTGGGTGGGTGGGTGGGTGGTGTGGTGTGGTGTGGTGTTGTGTGTGTGTTTAATAGTGACCGGGGTAGTAGTACTTGCAGCCATGGTCATACATGTGGCTATCATCTTGGCTGGTGCCAAGCAGGGGAAAGCCCAATACAATATAATCACTGCAGTACCGTAGCCAATCTATTTGTCAAATATGTTTTCTTCGACTTTTTACTGGCTGCTTTTTTAGGACTGATAATATTGGAATGGGAGTCAATCAGTTTTAGTGGAATCAGCGTCTTTGTTATTCCATCATAGCCCTGAGACCCAATGACCTCGAATCAAACAATAAACCTTTCTTAAAGGACCCTTATCTCATGGGTGATGTTGAGGCTCGGGACGCCTAATGCTCTTCTCACACACACACACACACACACACACACACACACACACACACACACACACACACCACACACACACACACACACACACACACACACACACACACACACACACACACACACACACACACACACACA
Organism: Melanogrammus aeglefinus; assembly: GCA_900291075.1. NCBI lineage: Eukaryota > Metazoa > Chordata > Actinopteri > Gadiformes > Gadidae > Melanogrammus > Melanogrammus aeglefinus. The sequence goes on along the minus strand of OLKM01002312.1, from coordinate 72,208 downwards.
CACACCCCCCCCCCCCCTCCCTCTGGACTGGGTGTCACCAAAGGGAGACCATTTACAGGGTGGGTCTTTCAAAGACCCCCCCGTGATTACAAGGTACGTCGCGCGGCAGCGCATGCTCGCTTTTCATCTGAGTGGTCACTGCCCCGCCTATGGCCGCTTTGCACCCGTCACGTTGACACAGCTTCACGCTTACAATACCTGCAGTTTGACTTCCCACTCCACCCATTGTATGGGGAGATCCTACAGTATATGGCCGTTGTGTGAGCCATTGTGTTGTGACTGTGATAAGGGAGCGATTACCAAACCGAAACACCGTCTCAGATTTAGTTTGTTTGCATTGTTTCCATTGAACGGCATATGCTTGTCACATGTGGGCTGCACTGAAATTATATAACAACCTATTTAGAATCTTTCTAGCAGACCCAAAAGATTGTAATGGTCTGGCTGTACTGTCAGAAATGAATTAATTTGAACCCAAAAAAGAGTATTGCAGCTCGTCAAAGGTGACAGCTTCTTGCAAGCATCTTTCCTGCTTTATGAAGTGTGTGTGTGTGTGTGTGTGTGTTGTGGGTGTGTTGTGTGTGTGTGTGTGTGTGTGTGTGTGTGTGTTGTGTGTGTGTGTGTGTGTGTGTGTGTGTGTGTGTGTGTGTGTGTGTGTGTGTGTGTGTGTGTGTGTCCCCCTTGACTCCACTATCTTGTCTAGTGCTGCGTTGGTCTCTAGTCTTCTGTCCTTAACAACGTGCCGCCGCTGCCACTTAGCTGATAACTGGCTGACAGGGCGACCAGCTTTAACCGTTCAGCCAGCCGTTCAGCCAGCAAAGGGGAGGAGTCAAGTTCCCCTGCTGCCCACACACACTGTAGGCACACACACACTAATCCCAACCCCTTTCTTTCCCTGGCAGATGGCTTGTACGTCGTTTAGGTGTGTGTGTGTGTGTGTGTGTGTGTGTGTGTGTGTGTGTGTGTGTGTGCGTGTGTGCGTGTGCGGTAGGAGTGTCTCACTTACTGGTTTTAAATGCTGCTGGAGGCGGTGCCTACTGCCTACCTAGCGAGATGTGTAGGTAGCCGCTGGTCCTTATTTGAGCAGTGAAACGGTCTTTAGTATGACTGTTGTGTTAACAACTTCCTAAAAGTCAGATGCACCTGGCCCTTGTGGGATTTTTTTCTGCCTTGCTCTACATGAGCCATAAAAGTTATATTTTAGAATCATAGATAAGCTCAAAAGATTTCTACACATGTTTGCTGTTGGGCAACGTATTTTAAACAACGGGTCAGGATCCTAGGTGGCCTGTGGTCAAATCAGAGGTGGGTCAGAACACACCGGACTAGGTGCACAGGTCAGGTGTGCTCACTGCTCAGGTGTGCTGAGGACTGGATTTAGGTGTGCGTGTGTGTGTGTGTGCGTGTGTGTGTGTAGGTCCTCTGCAGGAAACATGAAGCCTTTCTGGTGGGACTTTGCATAATCTGGGAATGTCTGGAGTGAAGGCTTTCCGGTCTCTATCCACATGCGTATAAGCAGCACTCCTTACACGTTGTGTTTCAGCACTTCTAAAAATGTGAGTGACTTAGTAACTATCACCCCTGCACGGTTTGTCACGATGTACACACTTGTCATCCTCGCTCCTGAATTCTGAGTGTGTTGAAATCAGTGTGAGGCAAGGTGTGAACTTCAAGCAGGTCACATCATGCAGATCACTGTCTCACACACGCACGCACGCACGCACGCACGCACGCACGCACGCACGCACGCACGCACGCACGCACACGCACGCACGCACGCACGCACGCAGACAGACAGACAGACAGACAGACAGACAGACACAGACAGACAGACAGACAGACACACAGACAGACAGACAGACAGACAGACAGACAGACAGACAGACACAGACAGGACAGACAGCAGACAGACAGACACAGACAGACAGACAGACAGACAGACAGACAGACACAGACACACAGACACACACACAACACACACACACACAGACAGACAGACACACACACACACACACACACACACACACACACACACACACACACACACACACACACACACACACACACACACACACACACACACACACACACACACAGCATCACTGTCTCATGCACGGCCATAGAGGTCACTGTCTCACCGGCCACTGACTCCCACACCATACAGATCACGTGCACTGACTCACACACACATACAGATACATCACAAGACAGTTGCAGGATTGCACACAGGTGGTGGGGGAGGGGCCAGAGGGGAGGGGCTAGAGGGGGAGGGGCTATAGAGGGGAGAGGGAGGGGGCTAGAGGCGCTCGTAGCGTGTTCAGCAGAACACTGAAGGATTTAAATGGTATGTAAAGTGTGGATGCCTCTCAGGTCGCGACCTGTTATGTCATCACAGACCTCCCGGTGGGCGTCTACTGTTTATGTCATGCGTGATTATGTGCTACACACACACACACACACACACACACAGGTGTATCTCATAATGTGTACACGAATGGATGTTGTTTGGATGGGCGTCGTCGGGGGGTTTCTGCTGCTCTGCTGCCTCGTCAGTATTGGGAATGTGTTTTGAATTGTGAACAGCAGGGGCTTCACCCTTTTGCATGTCGTAAACAAAGCACCGTGTGTGTTGGAAGGGGATGACGGCTCAACTGGACCTGGAGGGGTTGGAGGCGTGCTGTTCAACATTTGGTTTTGTGTTAAACCGCTGGTCTCTGAAACTCCACAGACCAAATTGATTTAGGAAGTAAATCCTGGACTGTTGTGGGAGGGTCTCGGACCCTCTCCCCGATGTTGCATAATGGCTGCATAATGTTTAGAAGGTGCAGGTTTGTGGGGAACTTGGGGAGGTTTTCCTTCATAAGTTGACTAATACGGGGTGATGTGTGTGAGCTGAGGTTAGTGTGTGCGTGTGCGTTGTGTGTGTGTGTGTGTGTGTGTGTGTGTGTGTGTGTGTGTGTGTGTGTGTGTGTGTGCGTGTGCTGTGCGTGTGCGTGCATGTGTTTGTCCCTGTCCTGATGTTGATTCAATATAAAAATCACATGGGATTACATGGAAGTCACATTTGAGAAAGATTCATGAGTCGTGTGATGTATGCTTAGTTATGAAGTATGGTGTAGTTATGGTTGTTAAGTGGGGTGTTCTGCAACTGCAAATCTGTCTTTCTGTCTGTCGCCGTCCGTCTCACTGTCTGACCGTCTAACGGCGTGTCCGTCGTCGTTTACTAAATCTATCCGTCGAGAGGAGACTGGTCACATGAAGTGTAAAAAGATTTACAGAAGACTGAATTAGAGAATCCCCCAACACACTCTGCGCCAAACCAAACGATTTCTTTCTCTACTCGCAAGCGATGACTCTTCTCCCTTTCACACACACGCAAGTACACACCAACAAACGCACACACTGAGTAAATAAGTCTTCCAGCCCACGACCCCTTTAAGTGACTGGTTCAGAGGTTCAAACGTTTCTCTGACCTCCACACCATCAGAGCCTTTCTTTTCTTTTACTATTGCCTCCATTCATGAAAGCTGTAAGTATGGTAGATGCTAACTATATTCTTTGTATTGTATAGTGATATTAGCTTCACTATATTAATGCTGATGTAGCCGAAGCTAAATGCTGGTATTGAGGATCTCTCCTTCTCACATTCCCCCGCTATTCCCCATCACCCCACATGCGTCTCAGTCTTTTTACAGATAAATTAGATTCAGGAATGAAAAAATCATCCAGGGTGTCGTGGCTATAATAAGATTAACACTTAAGTTTTTCTCTCTCTCTGGCTCTTCTCTTCTCACATCGTGCGATAGACTTGACATGCCGGTCTGGGAGTTCTGTTTAATGCCCCCCAGCCCATCCAAGACATGTGATGTACAGAGAGAATCATTCCCTTTTATTGTGCACAGAAAGGCACCTGTATATTCATGTGGAAAAGATGTTTCATCTTCTGTTTATTTACTTTATTTGAATTTGTTTCATTGACATCACTGACTTTTTCCAAATTTTTCCCAATTTTTCCAAACCTCATTCTTTACACATGTTATAGTTCATATAATGCATTATCCATTCTGTGAAATAAGAAATACTAGTATGTCTCCCGGGCAAATAAGGCTCAATCATTTCAGTAGTTTTTGTGTCTATTATGTAAGTACTCTTACTTGGATAATAGTTCCTCTTCTTAGGTTTTTCATTTTAAGAAGAGGAAGTAGGGGGGATAAAAAGACCAGAAAGCTGTCTTTTTATTATTGAGCCACTGGAGTCTGCAACGGTAAAAAGTTAATGCAACAAGCACATTCCCTTATTATTAGCAGTCCTCTTAGGGTTCAAGGGGCCGTAGGTAACATTTTATGAGCTAACATTTCCATGTAATTTGTTTAAAATGACATAGCCGTCCATCAGCTATTAGTGTGTGAAATGCTCTGTGAGAATATCTGTTATTTTGGACTGCCCCTGCCTCTCTATGAGACAATTAGGATTTTAGAGCGCTCCCGCCTCTTTCCTGACCAATCAGGACATCGCTGTTCCCTGATTGGTTCTGGGGTGCCTGTCAATCACATATCATAGCCAAGTTCCACCCCGGGTGAATGAAAGCAACACTTCTCAATGGCAGGGAAACCCAAGGAGGGAGCAGAAAGGGAGGGGGGGGGCGTGTTTGTTGGGGTGACTTCATTTCAAAACCTTGCTCGCTCTCGCTCTCAATCTCTCTCTTCCTCTAAACAAATCTCAAATCGTATCTAGACCGGTCATTAGCTGTAAACATGGAACGGCACCAGCTTCTCTGGAGCCTCTGTGGTTGGAGAGGAGGTGGGATGGGGGTGGGGGGGGGGTGGTGCTCACCACTTAGATGGGGTTAAGTGATCTCCCTCGATGCGGTCCTCCACTGGTTATGAAAGGGACAGAAAGAGGATACCTCGGAATTAGCCGTACAAAGCGACTCCGTCAGTGCTGACCCTCTCGCTCTCTGTCTCTGTCTCTCGCTCCGTCTCTCTCTCTCTCTCTGTCTCTCTCTCTCTCTCTGTCTCTCTCTCTCGCTCCGTCTCTCTCTCTCTCTCTGTCTCTCTCTCTCTCTCTCTCTCTCTCTCTCTCTCTCTCTCTCTCTCTCTCTCTCTCTCTCTCTCTCTCTCTCTCTCTCTCTCTCTCTCTCTCTCTCTCTCTCTCTCTCTCCTCTCTCTCTCTCTCTCTCTCTCTCTCTCTCTCTCTCTCTCTCTCTCTCTCTCTCTCTCTCTCTCTCTCTCTCTGTCTTGCTCTCTCCTCCACCCGGAGCCACTGGGGATGTCACCATGCCTCTCACATCCTCTGGTCATGTCTTGGTTTTAAATGTCAATGGAAATTACTTGAAAATACTAGCCAGTATTAAAAACACTTAAGGGAAACAGTGTCTATCTAAATGCACTCATAATATGAACACAATGCCAAGCCATGAGCCCAAATTACACATGGCTTTTCAGAGACCTGTACACGCCCCTTTCCAGTTCATATACGCATACATACGTGCATGAATACGCGGCTCAGCAAAGCTTCTCCCTTCTCTACGGAGGTCCGTTTGCTTTGGCTATTACGACAGCCAGACACGCGAAGAACCCAAAACCCAGTAATTATCACTTTATGAACATATTGTCAATAGACCAGAGTCAGACTCCGCCTCGCACTTCTGTTCCTGGATGTGCTCGTCGGTTGGTGTACATTCATGGTTGGAGTGCTACGCCGACCCCTGGTGTCCACGTTAACGTGGCGGGAAAGTGTTGACGCGGGCAGCTCTGTGAAGCTCTGCGTCACGTCTTGAGTCCCGACGTGGGTCTTCACAAACGTGTGTTTGAACCCAGCTTTAGGATACAAAATGGAGTAAAGCTAGAGCTTTATCAGGACGTCTATTTAGGGACCCAACCTTGTCATGTTCTTCATGCTCTCAAAAGGGCAGCGCGAGGCTTGGAAGTGGCGCGGGACCGCGACGCTGTGCAGGGTATAGTCGAACTGACACTTGGCTCACAGCGATGCTTCTTCTGCTTGTTTTTCTCTTCATCAGATCGCCTTCGAAAAAGGGCAACTGTCAGCAGGTTGCAGTGTTTCTTTACTCCGAAGTGTTGGTTATACTTTTACTCTGTAGTGGTCACTATACGTGACACGTTCTTTCCTCTGTGGTTTTTATTATTATGTTTATGTGACATCACGTGTCTGTAATATTTCTTACATTATCTTTGGTGTTTATTATCACATCCGCTAGTTCAAAAAGAGAAATTGGAGAAACGGAATTGAAAGCCGTAAGGTGCAATGCCGGTGAACTGAGCGGCTAGTTTCCATCAGCCAGATAAGGCCAACCAGAAACACGCCTTGTACCGCCGTCGCTAAGAGCAAGCAAAGGTCGCACGAAAAAGGTCTCCGCAATGAACAAGCTCCATGCCGATGTCAGGACCGCAGTGTCGCTCACCACCTCCGGCAAAATGTTCTGACAAAGGTACCTATTGTAAGTCACTTTGGATAAAAGTGACTGATAAATGCCCTTAATGTCAATGTAAATGTAAACAACCCCAAACTCTTTTCCTTTCACTTGATATCAAGAAAATGTCTCAATGCGAACCCTTTCATAGTTAGTGTCAGACATTGGAATCACCACACAAAACCATCTCATAATCTCCTCTGACTGGCGTGTTTATTTTGCACATTGTTGAAAGTGAGTTTGTGTTTACTTTGTGTACATCTTTCAACACCCAGCAGGGCCAGCTCATGATCGGCTGTGTTCTTTTCCAGGGAAAACCATTTCACACACCGTATCGCACACGACCGCAACGCTGCAAGCGCGCACAGACACACTGCGTACTTAATAGACCCTGATGTCAGATAAAGACCCCCTATTGTTGAGTGGAAGGAGGAGGCATCCATATCCTCATATGAGAGAGGGAGAGAGAGAGGAAAGTAGTGTGATTGTTCAAACTCGGAATGAAAGGTTTTGAGTTTGGATGGAAATGCTGCTCACCTTTTTTTATCAAACCAACTTTCATGACAGAAATAGCAGCCTCTTGAGCTAAACGCTTCAGGTGTGGCAGAGGGATAACGCTCAGTAGGAAGTGAAGGTATTACGGCTCAGTCAAACATTGGAAACCGAGAGACGGGGGGGGGTGGTAGGTGGGGGAGAGAGAGAGAAAGACATTGATTGAGTTGAGGGAGTGTGGTGGGCGTGCAATGTGAGGAATGCCGCTTCGTGTTGTAACTGGAATCTCTTGCTCTGTCTCTCTGTCTCTCTATCGCTCTCTCTCTCTCTTCACCCCATGTTCCACGTCTCCTGTTCTTTTCTTCTGCTCAATATCCTCTTTCTCCGCTGTCACTGAGCATGTTGGCTATGTCCTCGGGCTCCTGATTTCCTTCCACCCCGCCACCCAGTGCATGAAGCGAAGGCGGGAAATGTTGTTGAGTGAAGTTGGAGGCCTACCTAACCCTAACCCTTAGCCATAATGCCTTTACATCCTACTGACATGTGCCCCCCCCCCCCCCCTTTGCTGTCAATCCCTCTCCATCTTTCTGTCTCTCACTCTCTGTCTTTATGTCTCTCTCCGTCTCTGTTTGTCTCTGTATATTTATGTCTGTCTCTATATTTATGTCTCTCTCTTTCTGTCTCTGTCACTCACTCACTCACTCACTCACTCACTCACTCACTCACTCACTCACTCACTCACTCACTCACTCACTCACTCACTCACATCAGCTTGTGATATCTCAAGCTGATGTGGGAGAGATGGGCAGCCATCTTGACTCAGATGAATGGCCCTGTATCCCAGTGTGTGTGTGTGTGTGTGTGTGTGTGTGTGTGTGTGTGTGTGTGTGTGTGTGTGTGTGTGTGTGTGCGCGTGTGTGTGTGTGCTGTGCGTGTGCGCGTGTGTGCGTGTGCGTGTGCGCGTGCGCGCGTGTCTGTGGGCTTGAGGCCAATGGAATGATGGTAGCTCCGGCTCTAGAGGAATGTCTCTCTGGACATTCACAAGAAGCGGACACAACAGACACATCGGATACCCTTTGAGTTAAGACTGAACCAACCTCTGCGTCTACAGTGTGCTAAAGTAGGTTTCGGGAAGTCGCTGTAGGCTGTTGCCGGGTGGTGTTGTTGTTCAGTAAACCGCGGTTGGAAGGCCCAACAAGGCTCAAGGGTATCTGCACTGTTGCAGTCATAGGTGCTGACTCCGGTACCATCAGGTGACTAGATGGGCCGTGGTAGTGGGGGTGTAGAGAAGGAATGAGTGAAAGGGGAATGGGGGAGATGGCGGTCTGCCTGGTCCGTGGTGAGTACCTAGCTGACTCAATTGTTACAAATGTGAATAAGCTGTTATGGATATAAATGGTTATAAAACAACCCATCTTGACACATTTGATATGGGTCGTGAAAATGGCTAATGGCTAAATGTCGTTATGTGTTTTAAAAACTTTCTGATGGGGCTAAGTTTATGAGTACTAACAATTTTTTGTGTTTTTTTTATTTAGTTGAATTATTTAAAATCATTTGCAAAAAGTAAACTCACGTTTGACGATTCATAAAAATGCAAATGAGATGAAACCTCTTATGAAATAACATAAGACAAAAATAAAAATCTGCACTTCTAACTCATCAAAGTAAGTAAAAATGCACAGATGGAGTACATTTTTTTTTTTGCTATTGTGTCTTTGTATCGCTCGCCCTCTCTTCTTGGAAGTTCTTCCACTGGGGCTTGTTCTCCTGAACGTTCTCCTGAACGTTCCCCTCGTTCCGTCCTGAAGATCATAATCCTCCAACAAAACCTTGAATCCCTCTCTATCCCAGCAGCATCTAAGCGATAAGAGCGTTAAGTGCTGTTTCCAATCAAACCCCATATGTCTTGATATTCGAGTGTGCCCTTAAGAAACACAGCACAACTTAAAACTAAAATAGAAAAATCAGCCTGCATCTCTTATTCATTGTGGGGGAGATTATACACGATGTGAGGAGGCTGGGAGGAAGCAGCCCTAGCAAGGGGAGATAGGGTGATGCTGGACCGCTAAGTCACTAAGTACTTCATAGTGCCACAAAGAGTGCTTAAAGGCTACGCTTGTTTGAATTTAGAGCCCAAGTAGGAGAAAGTATACGACGTGTGCTGGTGCTGATGTGAGGAACGTCTGCTGGATTACACTGCCTTCTTCTGCCACCTATTTGACTTATTTTTGGCACCTAATTCGCACTGATTGGCTGAATTGCAAAATACATATTCAGAAGTCCACTTTTTATGCTTGTATACTTCACTGATTTGAGTATAGCGTTTGTAATCAAAGCGTTATGTTGAAGGTACTGCAGACAGTACCTGATATACTCCATCGACGCGGAGGTGGGGAGAGGTGGAGGGGTGCCGGGTGGCTGATACACATATCACCCCACCCTCACCCTTCACCCCGTGACTTTGTCAAGGCTGTCATCCTGAACAAACTCCCGCTCTCTCATCTCTCAGAAAACAAAAGACAAGGAAAGAAAACACACAAGGCTCCTGGCCCCGGACAGGAAGAGGAGTGATCTGATTGGACAAAGACTAATGTTTCACTGGAATACCATTCATCTTTTTCCATTGCACCCCCCCCCCCCGCCCCCTACCTCCCTTCCCTTTCCTTTCCTTCCTTGCTTCCTAGACTTTATGCTCACTTCGATGTTTCCTTTCCTTCCTAGAGTTGCTGGGGTCCACCAAGAGACTCAGTATCAACTACCAAGACTCAGATGGGTAAGAGAGTGTGTGTGTGTGTGTGTGTGTGTGTGTGTGTTGTGTGTGGTGTGTGTGTGTGTGTGTGTGTGTGTGTGTGTGTGTGTGTGTGTGTGTGTGTGTGTGTGTGTGTGTGTGTGTGTGTGTGTGTGTGATGGGTCTACAACTTCTCTTGTACTTAAGATGTGTATCCTCATGTTTGCATAACTGTGGTCACACACACACACACACACACACACACACACACACACACACACACACACACAACTCTCGTACTTAAGATGTGTATCCTCATGTTTGCATAACTGTGGTCACACACACACCCGCACGCACGCACGCACTATAGAATGTGGAGACAAGTCTGCAGTGTGGTGGCACGTCTGTGACTGACAGCTCTTCCCGGGTCCCGCCCTAATAACGGGGTGGAAAGTATGTGAGGCCGTGCCGGCGTCTCGTGTTTATCTTGCGCCTGAACAGAATGACTCATAACGCATGCATTCATACGCAGACCTTACACACTATCGCTATTTCACACACACGCTGTTCCAACACACACGCACACACACACAGCCAGAGCCAGGAAGGCATACACTCATGCACAACACATATAAACATACATACACATACACACACATATACACACACACGCACGCATGCACACACACACACAAAAACATGGCAGAAAGTCCCATGAAAACACCTTGAAACAAAGTGTATTTTTTCCTGTTCTTGGAAAACAACAAACTAAATAATGACCACCTCAGAAGTAGCTGTGCACTGTTTCCAGCGCCAGCGTGTGATAAAAGTTCAGAGATATCCGGCTTGGATTTCTGTTCAATCCTGCCACAATCCCCAAGACGTCAATGATTGTCATATTGATGACTGTACCAGGATTCCCAAAGTTGGATTTCTCCATTGCTATTGTGCGTTTGCTACTGTGCATGCGCGACCCTGTCAGAGGCAATCCCATTGTTTGGCATCACCAGTTGTTTTGTCACGAGTTGTTTGTCACGTATCTTTGCGTCCAGTGTTCATACCAAAAAGCCTTGAAATCAAGATCTCTCGCTCAGCCTGAACCTTCGCACACACACACACACGTATGCACTACAGTATAACCCTACACCTATTCTATAGAATTGAACAGTAATATACCTCTATCTACAGATTCGATTAAGGCTTCAAACGACCTCTGAAAACAACTTCTGAGGCACACAAAAGTGTGTGTGTGTGTGTGTGTGTGTGTGTGTGTGTGTGTGTGTGTGTGTGTGTGTGTGTGTGTGTGTGTGTGTGTGTGTGTGTGTGTGTGTGTGTGTGTGTGTGTGTGTGTGTGTGTGTGTGTGTGTGCGTGCGCGTTGAATGAGGGGAGGACGGTAAACAATCATTACTTAGCGAGCCATCGCTACCCCTCCAACCACACAGCCTGTAATCCGGGCGTACGTGGGTGTTTGTTGTCTTTTTGCACTTTCTCCCCCCCCCCCTCCTCCCTCCCTCATGGATGGGAGGCAGCGGGGGGGTGGGGGGGGGGGCTGTACAGGACAGAGGAAGTGACTGAACCCCCGTTGAAAAGACAAAGTATTGTGGATAAGTAGAGGGTGTGAGCGACGGATTAGAGATGGATGGATGGACAGACTGGGGGACGGACGCAGGGTGAATGGAGGAATGGATGGATAGGTGTATAAAAGGCAGAGACGGACTACGGTGGGCCGGTCCAGGCAGGCACCACACACCCTCCTCTCACACTTTGTGCCCAGAGACGGCCAGCAGGAGAAACTGAATCTCTTCAGGCAGTAATCCACTTCTGAATTCGGTCCCGTTCCACTCCAGACCACAATATATCCCAATCTAATATAATATAACATAATGTCATGAGAGCTAACCGATTGATTTTGTTAACTGAAACGCAATATCGGAATGCCCGTTCCAATCAAGCTTAATATTTGAATCATCTAATCATGACATGCAGTCATGGAGAGTAGGTCATATTAACAGTAAAAGACAGAGATCACATGGTCACCTATAGGCCTATCCTAGTGATCAGACAGCTCAATGTGCAAGAGGCTTTAGGTACAAATCTGTTGTTGTTGTTTTTAACCGCTTTTTATGCCTGTAAAATGTGGACCTTTTTAGACAGTTGTGCGTAACTAGGAGACAAACCTCTAGTGGTTTTCGATCATTCCATCCCCGTGCAAGTGGAGAGGAGGAATCTTAATGGTAGGTTAGCAGCTGGAATAGACCGGGAACCATTCCTTTAAAGCCTTGGCCATCCACATCTCAGAAAACTAGTTTTCAGTTGGTTTCTGGTTGAGTCAGGCAATTTTAGTTTTGTTTAACAATACTGAAACGTGCTGAACAATGACAGATCCTCTGTCCACACACAAACACACACCACACGAACACACACACACACACACACACACACACACACACACACACACACACACACACACACACACACACACACACACACACACACACACACACACACACACACACACACACACACACACACACACACACACACACACACACACACACACACACACACACCAGACAGACACACGCACACACACAACCCTGATAGATGCCTACACTCACCTGACAGACGCACACAAATCCCTGACAGACACACACCCCTGACAGACATACAGACACACACACACACACATCCCTGACAGACTCACACTCATCCCTGACAGACACACAAACAAACCCCTGACAGACGTACACAGACACACACACACATCCCTGGCAAACACACACACACACCCCAGACACACACACCCCTAACAGAAACACACACAGCACTGACGACAAACACACACTCATCCCTAAAAGACACACACATAACCCTGACAGAAAGACAGACACACACACACACACACACACACACACACACACACACACACACACACACACACACACACACACACACACACACACACACACACACACACACACACACACACACACACACACACACACACACACACACACACCCCAGACAGACACAGAACACACACACTCAAAAACAGAGCACTGGACATTCTTAACCTGAGGCAAAGTCAAGCGTTTGTCAAAAATTTAGGCATTTTGTTATTTACCATAACTGTCACCTCATCTAATTATCCTCTCTCTCTCTCTCTCTCTCTCTCTCTCTCTCTCTCTCTCTCTCTCTCTCTCTCTCTCTCTCTCTCTCTCTCTCTCTCTCTCTCTCTCTCTCTCTCTCTCTCTCTCTTCTCTCTCTCTCTCTCTCTCTCTCTCTCTCTCTCTCTCTCTCTCTCTCTCTCTCTCTCTCTCTCTCTCTCTCTCTCTCTCTCTCTCTCTCTCTCTCTCTCGCGCCCAGCTTCTCTGCCCTGCACCATGCGGCCCTCAGTGGCACCGTGGAGCTGCTGTCTCTGCTGCTCGAGGCCCAGGCCATGGTGGACATCCGGGACGTCAACGGTACCCATCCCCCCCACACCATCTCAGTCCCACACCATACCCCCTACCCCACACTATCCCCCCCCCCCACTCACCACCTCACTACACCCCACACTCTCTCCCAATTTACTTCAAAATAACTTTATTGGCATGGAAACAAACAAGGTTCAAATTAGTTAATTCAGTCTCTCTCTCTCTCTCTCTCTCTCTCTCTCTCTCTCTCTCTCTCTCTCTCTCTCTCTCTCTCTCTCTCTCTCTCTCTCTCTCTCTCTCTCTCTCTCTCTCTCTCTCTCCTCTCGCTCGCTCGCTCGCTCGCTCGCTCGCTCTCCCCCCCCCCCCCCTCCCAGGCATGCGGCCCCTCCACTACGCAGCCTGGCAGGGGAAGGCTGACTCTGTGCTGGTGCTGCTACGGGGGGGCGCGGCGGTTAACCTAGCGTCCCAGGACGGACAGGTCCCCCTGCACCTCGCCGCCCAGTACGGCCACTATGAGGTGGTGAGTACGTGCACGTGTAGACACACACCAACATACATATCCCCCTCCCACTATTGTTTGATGTCCCGGCACTTCATGTATTACATACAACATAAACTTCATGTATGTTGAATTTATTCATCGTACTTAAATGTGTAGCATGAGCTAGCTATCATTGATGTATACGGTGAATGGGTTAACCTAGCGATTGTCTATGAACATCCTTACTGTACCGACAGCGTTATATTGTTTCACTTTCTTATGACAAATGTACTCATTGAAATTTGCTTTTCATAAAAGCGTCTGCTAAATGTAAATGTTAAAGGTAAATGTAGAACATATCGCCAAGTCTGCCAGGGAGATTTCCTATTTTTTTTTAGTTATCTGTATTTCTGATTCAAACCACAAATCTTGTCAGCAATGCAAATATATTCACCAAGCGTTGCATTTGTGAATCATGACCGGGCTGTAACACGTTAGATTAGATACACTTTATTCCTCCCAAAACTGGGTGGTTCACCCACACGCACACACACGCACACACACGCACACACACGCACACACACGCAACCCCACACAACCTCACAGAGACATTCCATGACATCACATTCCAAGGAGCCCAATCACAGCTCGGTCAGCGCACAACATAAGCAACACGCTGATAAGAAATTTGCTGTCATTGTTAAAAGGGAAAGAACGTGTGACAAACGCCAGCGACTACCGGAGCTACCAGAGGACCATTTATGTGCTGGCAATTTGAACAGCGGAAAGGAAGAATTACGTCCTAAAATGCCCCGTAGAAAATCCAGGCACTATTAGACGGTCTCCCAAAGCACTGGCAGATTAATGCATATTTAACGGTTGACTGTCGTGCTCCAGTTACGGCTGAGAGGGTGCATGGAGTCCTTTTTGACTATGTAAAATTGGAAAAATGTGCAATCCACGGTATTGCTTCATTCCCGCCGGCGTACCAGCTGCTAACCCTCCCAGTAAACATTGCTCCATCGTGGGTCACACCCTCTCTCACCCATAAACGCACAGTCGCCACATCTCACTCCAGATGTTCTGTATTGGGATGAGAATTGGGACTGGGAACCATTGTTGGAGTGTAACCTTCCTTCTGGTTCTGACCCTTTTAAACCCTTCCTAGAGTCAGAACTCGGGAGGTGGGAGGCCTCCAGAGACAGACTCTATTTTAGAACAGATAATGGATTCTGATTGGTGTGAGAAAACATGTTTAAATGTGCCGAGGTGATGGCTGCTTGATGTGCGACAGATCTGCCATCGCAGAGACATGCCTGCCTCTCGTGTTCTCCTCCCCCACCCTTGCACCCTTTCTACTTCTTTGTTATCTCATGGAATGTTATCGACACGCACACGCACACGCACACGCACATACACATGATGTCCCAGACGTGAGGATGTTTTGGGGTGATTGACACGCATGTGTGCCACTCCCTGGGAAGATACCAAGCCTTTTCTTGTTTGTGTGTGTGTGTGTGTGTGTGTGTGTGTGTGTGTGTGTGTGTGTGTGTGTGTGTGTGTGTGTGTGTGTGTGTGTGTGTGTGTGTGTGTGTGTGTGTGTGTGTGTGTGTGTGTGTGGCGGGGGGGGGGTTGCGTGTGCATGTGCGTGCGTGTAGTCTGAGATGCTACTCCAGCATCAGTCCAACCCATGTCTGATGAACAAAATGAAGAAGACGCCTCTAGACCTGGCTTGTGAGTTCGGCAGAGTCAAGGTGTGTCCGTCCGTCTGTCTGTCAATACATTCCTGCTGTTCATTCTGTGTTCTTTAGCAGATATAGTACCGTTCCTACGACAACTTTTACTTTGGAAAACCCATTATTTGAGTTCCTATATGCTAATCTATAGACTTTTTCTGTCACATATTATCAAGCCAAAATGTGTGTGTGTGTGTGTGTGTGTGTGTGTGTGTGTGTGTGTGTGCGTGTGCGTGTGCGTGTGCGTGTGCGTGTGCGTGTGTGCGTGTGCGTGTGCGTGTGCGCGTCTCTTTACAGGTGGCTCAGCTCCTGCTGAGCAGCAACATGGTCACATCACTGTTAGAGGGGGAGGGCCGGGACCCCCAGGACTCCGCTTCCACCACGCCCCTCCACCTGGCCGCCCGCAACGGACACAGAGACGTCATCAGGTCGGCCATCTTGGCTCCGTTTCGACCTCATCCTGGTTCCAAATGCGAGCTGGGCTGGGGGGTCCACATTCTACACACTGTCCCCCCCCACCCAGCTAGCATGAAGAGCCAAGCTGCCGTTTTGACACCTGCACCGTTAGACTCATATTGGAGAACTGGCTTTTCACTCATTCAAGAGAGGAGCTGGTTTATACACGCGTTGTAAAAGAAGAACACTTGCTTTATGGAAACAGAGTCGATGTCGTAGAGGGTGATTCCTTTACAACACACGTTACTGATGGTTTGATAGGATCAGTTTGGTGGTTCGGTGTCACCGTAGCCAGTCGCCATGGCCGCACCCTGCGTGGTGATCAGTGTAAGGTGTGTGAGTGCTGAAGGAGATCTTGTGTGTGTGTGTGTGTGTGTGTGTGTGTGTGTGTGTGTGTGTGTGTGTGTGTGTGTGTGTGTGTGTGTGTGTGTGTGTGTGTGTGTGTGTGTGTGTGTGTGTGTGTGTGTGTGTGTGTGTGCGGGGTCTACAGGTTGCTGCTGAAAGCCGGCATTGACATCAACTGGACCACCAAGGCTGGGACCTCTCTGCATGAGGCCGCCCTCTACGGGAAGACGGAAGTAGTGCGCCTGCTTCTTGACGTGAGTCGACGCGACTGGGAGTCAAGCCAGCGAAACGTTGTAGCATTGCCGTGTTGAAATGGGACAAACGCGGGCATCAGACTTGTGTGTCCGGTTTTACAGTTTTTAGAGGTTTTTGAACTTTCACTGCAATGTATAATTTGGTAAACGGTAGTTAGGATCAGCTGATGGATGGGTCTGTGCCCGTCTCTCTCTGTAGGCGGGTGTCAACGTCAACACGCGCAACACGTACAACCAGACGGCCCTGGACATCGTCAACCAGTTCACCACCAGCGGCGCCAGCACAGAGATCAAGCAGATGCTACGAGGTTCCCTCAGAGACCCCTTGATACACCGCAATCAAAAACCCTGCTTGAGCAAGGCCCCGCCCACACACGACACTAAACAGCCTGCTTCAGCTAGGCCCCGCCCACACACAACACTAAGGCCCCGCCCACAATACACTAAACCACCTGCTTCCGCTAGGGCCCACCCACACACAACACTAAACACCCTGCTTCAGCTAGGCCCCGCCCACACACAACACTAAGGCCCCGCCCACAATACACTAAACCACCTGCTTCAGCTAGGCCCCGCCCACACCCAACACTAAACACCCTGCTTCAGCTAGGCCCCGCCCACAAACACAAAGGCCCCGCCCACACTCAAAACTAAACAACCTACTTCCGCTAGGCCCCGCCCACACACAACACTAAACACCCTGCTTCAGCTAGGCCCCACCCACAAACAACACATAGGCCCCGCCCACACTCAAAACTAAACAACCTACTTCTGCTAGGCCCCGCCCACACACAACACTTAACACCCTGCTTCAGCTAGGCCCCGCCTACACACTAAACATGAAACACCCTGCCAACCTAGGCCCCACCTACACACAACACTCAAAAAACTGGTACAGCTAGGCCCCGTCCACTAAATAATTTAAGGTGGGGCTATATTGCCGTTCAGGCTTTCACTGTCTCCACTCACTACAATCAGCTTTGGGGGGAATATTTGATAAATATTATCCGGCCCATAACAGACAACCCCACAATAGCATGCATTTAACCATTCATGACAATATTATCCTAGTGTTCTTAACTTGTGCATTTAAGTTGAGGTCCGTGATCGACCTACTGCACATATGATGGTGGTGAACGTCTGTAACTCTCTTGTTGTCCCTGTGGTCTAGATGCTTCCGGGGCTCTGCAGGTGCGAGCCGTGAAGGACTACTGGAACCTCCACGACCCCACTGCCCTGAACCTGCGGGCAGGGGACCTGGTCGTGGTGAGTGTGTGTGTGTGTGTGTGTGTGTGTGTGTGTGTGTGTGTGTGTGTGTGTGTGTGTGTGTGTGTGTGTGTGTGTGTGTGTGTGTGTGTTTGTGTTTGTGTTTTTGTGGGCATCTCTGTGGGTGTGGGTCTGTGTGTGTGTGGGTTTGGGTGTGGGTGTCTCTGGTTGCATTCATTAGGGGGTCTGATTGTTAGAGTGCAGAGTGACTAGATTAGTGGTTTGGGATCCAGGAGTCTTACGATGTTATAGCACAACATCTGGGGCGGTAACTGCAAACTGCAATGGGCCGAGTTACGACTCGTTTAGTTTTTATATCCTTTTTTGTATTTTACAGAATAAAAGCTCTTTCTCACTAGTTGATGACGCTTTTAGAAGGTGATTTGAATGTGTGTGTTAACACAGGCAAGGCTACACGGTTTACAGACAATTTTTTGGAGTTTACTACCGATGCAAATTCAACACCAACACCAACATGATCGGCCTAAATAAATAGGAAGTGAAAGAAAGGAAACGCACCTCAGAAATGAGACATGAGTCTTAGACATATGTGGGTCTACAAGATCAGTTACTCAGACCAGTAGTAATACTAGATATCGTAACTAGATAAGTTAATTTAATATTAATTAGGTAATTGGTCCAATCAAATATTTGTTCCATTGTGCCTTTCTGTTGGATGCGGGATATTTTTGTGTGTTGTTTAAAGTCTAAATAGTCTGCACACTAACATATTGATGCCTCTGATTAAATTCCACCCACTCTCATCTTCAAACTCGGTGCTTCAGTTCAGTTTTCCCTAGCTGCTGTAACTTGTATTATGACGTAGCATCAAACAGATTCTGTATTTAGTTGAACCATGCTCACTTGTTAAGGCTGCTTAATGCTGTGTGTTCTTAAGATCTGTGAGTGTGATTTCCATAGAATGACTGTTTCTAAGCTGGAGGCTCTGAGTTGGAATCTGTTTTTGAGTCTTTCTCGTTCTGGATAGTTAGTAGCTCAGCCCCTATTCATAGGAAGAGGCACGCTGGATCCATGGGGATTAAACGATAGGCTGATGTTTTTCGAGTTAGAAGTGTTCTGGGATGTTCTTCGCCTAATTATGTGTTTCCTTGAACGAGACCATGGTGGGGAAACAGGTTGGAACATGCTACTGTCAAATCCATCCTCAACACACACACACACACACACACACACACACACACACACACACACACACACACACACACACACACACACACACACACACACACACACACACACACACACACACACACACACACACACACACACACACACACTGTGTGGGCCACCGTATGTTCCTAACTCCCTGTGATAGTTGTGTTGCTCGTCTGACTCTGTTTTAACTTGTAGCCTGACTGTGGTCTTTGGCTATGTTATCGCTGTGACTGGACTCTGAATAGGTTGGCTCTCTTGTTGTGTCTTGCTGTTTATGTAGAAGTGGATTTCTGGAGGACAAAGCCTACTACCCCTAGGGTGGTAGGCTTTAGAAGGACAGGATTGGGGCATTAGGGTTGGTGTGTGTGTGTGTCTGTGTGTGTGTGTCTTCTTTCTATTTTTATTGTTGATAAGCCTCGTCCATGTGTGTCGTATAATGTTCAGTTGGTGACACTGCTTTTTTTTTTAAACAATTTTAAATTGCAGTGGTATGCCGTGTCATGCGAATATCAACACAAAATTTGAATCGTAATCAAATATTTTGATTCCGCAATACAATTCCGAAAAGTATGTTGAAATGGAAAATGATCTTACTGTCATCATCTCCCTAACGGAGGTGTGTTTCAGAAGGCATCAGGGAATCATGTACCGTACATGCATAAGGTCAGAGACCGCCGGGGTGACCTGAGTGTGGTGGTCTGCTCCGTGGCAGGTGTTGGAGCAGCACTCTGACGGCCAGTGGAAGGGCCACGTCCAGGATGGGCAGCGAGGGACGGAGCGCGTCGGCTTCTTCCCCCCGTCGGTGGTGGAGGTGCTGAGCAGGAGATCAGGTAACTTCAGCCAAAATCAAACCAACCCCGACCCTATGATACATGGAAATCTGACCAACCTTGACCCGAAGATTCATGTAAACCAAACCAACCCTGACCCTAAGATTCATGGAAAAGTGTGTTCCCACTTGCAAAGATTCTCGTATGGGAAGGAAGTTTAAAAAAACAAAAACAAAGGAAAAAACAGGTAGTCAAGCTGTGCCCAGCCAATCAACGGTGAGCAAATGCCCAATTAGTCCCTTTACATGGTAGCTGTGCCGGCACTAACAACGATGCCTTCCTAAAGAGACAACTGTTCTTATACTGGAGCTGGTGTTCTCTGTTCTTATTCAATTCGTCTGCACTGTGATGCCCGCTGTTGTCTTTTAGAGGCGTTTGTACCAATATGACAACGTTGTGATGCACCATTAGGCCGTCGGAAGGGAATTTAATGAGGTTGATATTCCGTCACAATATTGGGTTTAAACTATTCAATACCACACCATATTCCTAAAGGACCACTTGAACCACAATGGCCGCTTCCCTCTCCACGTTCTTCATCCGGAGCCGAGGGGAATAGTTAAATACCGTTTCCATGGCGACGACGGTAAACATGGTGCCCTATTCTCCCGCCCTCTTTAGGATTCTCCCTAGTTCAACACACGCTTGCTCTCCATCTTATAATGTCATTACCGGCCTAACACGACAGTGGCGGTGCTTATCTTTGTCTGCTTTGCCAAAGCCAAGGCTTGTGTTTCCATTGCTGGAGAAGGTTTCAGAGTGGCTGATGCCTGGCCCCATGGGATTGGCCCATGTATCGGCTCCTCCTGACGCCCAGAGCGAGAGCTATACTTAGGGCCAAAAAGGCTGGGCGAGGGAAAACCACCTCAGGTCGATGCGTGAAGTAGCGCTCCAGGGAATGGATGCTACGTCGTCTGGAGGTCCTTGTTTTGTTGTGTGGTTGCAAATGAAGTTTGGCCGGCTGTAGCTATATGCTAAGTCGTTCTAACCTCATTGACAAAAAGGGATTACCCCCCCCCCCCCACCCCCAACCTATACCACACACAGACACACACACACACACACACACACACACACACACACACACACACACACACACACACACACACACACACACACACACACACACACACACACACACACACACACACACACACACAATCCTACAACTCACACAACACACTCGCACAGAGACGGGCACAAATGCGCAAACGCCGGTACATTAATAGGATTAATGTGGCGCGATTAGGAAGTGTCAGCTCTGTTAAGAGTCTGCGGCGGACGGCTTTGGTGTCCCGCCGCTCTGTGTGTGTGTGCAGCGGGCTCACGTCGGGGCAAAGAGTGCGGAGGAGAGGGAGATGTATTGAGGCAGCGGGAGATGAGCGAAACGGGGTTTGATTTAGCCCCCTATAAGCGTGTGACAGGCCCTTTTTTGAGCCAAAGTTAGCGCTGAGAGAGAGACGGGGTGGGTGATGGAGGGAGAAGAGCGGGGGAGAGGAGAGGGTGAGCGGGGGTGGTGGGGGGGGGGAGAGAGCGAGAGAGGGGCGAGGGGCGGCGTATGGGGGGGGGGAAGCGTCTGCGTTCAATGATAATGTCACCGTGTCAGCAGACGCGGATCAACACAGAAGCGTTCTGCTGCTGTGGCGTTCTGTCGAGTGGAGCTTTGAGCTCCACTCGACAGAACGCCCCAGAAGCAGAACGCTTCTCTGAAGCCCCCTTATGGTAAATGTTCAATGGACTGCATTTATATAGCGCCTTTCTAACCAGAGACCCAGTCAAAGCGCTTTACAATAATGCCAAACATTCACCCATTCATGCACACGTTCACACGCCGACGGCGGGGGCAACCATGCAAGGCGACAGCCAGCTCGTCGGGAGCAGTTCGGTTACTGTACGTGTCTTGCTCAGGGACAACTCTGACGGACAGACCTTAAAGGGGCCTGCACATCGCCATGTCAACTCACAAAATGGCCGCCCCCCCCCCCCTTCATTTGAGAAGCATAGGAGTGTTACTCATTCGGTTGGTAGTCATGTTTTTTGGGGGCAATTGTTGAGAAATTCGTTGCGTAATGATTCGTCATCGTGGGTGAGCCTGTTGTGTTTGAGCTGGCGCTGTGTTTCTCATGCAAGACTTGGAAAAAACAAAGTTTTGAGTTGCCTAGGTTACGGTTTATTTACCTTGATTCAGGCCTTGATAGTGCTACAACTCAACATAGGCTTATTGAAGACCTTTTAGGCTTTGGGGGTATTTGAGACCTCAGGTGGCAACTTGTGTATCCATCTACTGGGATGCGAGATGCAGGTTTTCTGTTGTAGCTAGTGGTTGTGCTTCTTCAGCGACTAAAGGGTTCCAGTATCAACACACCCATATGTGACTTGAGTGAGTGAGAACCTAGAACGTGTTCCTCCTCCCGTTAGCAGGCATGTCTCCTCCGGTCTCATCAGCTCCTTCTGTGTCTTCAGGAGGTGGGACCCTTTCCCGCCAGGCCTCGTTGCCATGCCAACGCAAGCACTTCCTGTCTAGAGCTCCCCAAGCTAGCCTGGGCACTGGGCCGCAAAGCCAGGAGTTGACGCGTGCTCTCTGCTACCAGCAAGAAGGTACACGCCCGCTCACTCACTCACTCACTCACTCACTCACTCACTCACTCACTCACTCACTCACTCACTCACTCACTCACTCACTCACTCACTCACTCACTCACTCACTCACTCACTCACTCACTCACTCACTCACTCACTCTCTCCTCCACGAACAAGCAGGTAGTCACTCTCCCACTCACTCACTCCCTCTCTTCTACGAACAAGCAGGTACACACTCATTCATTCACTCACTCACTCACTCACTCATTTACTCTCTTTTAAGACAAGCATGTACTCTCACTCACTCACTCACTCACTCACTCACTCACTCACTCACTCACTCACTCACTCACTCACTCACTCACTCACTCACTCACTCACTCACTCACTCACTCACTCACACACACACCTTCTCTCAACTCACTCATGTTGCTTTCCTTTTTTCACACATTATCTTTTCTACCAAGCTGGATGTCCGACTATTGGTCACCCTCCGACACCCCCCTACCGCCCCCCCCTACCCAGAGCCAAAATGGAGAGGGTCACCCCTTTCTTCGGGTCCCCTAGTGAGCACAATGTGTACTTGTGTGTGTGTGTGTGTGTGTGCGTGTGTGTAAGGTGCTCCACATGGAAGTGAGCTCTCACCTCCAGCTAGTCCCGCTAGTCCCACTGAGGACGTGTGGGTCCTTCGGGGTAACCCCCCCACTGGTAAGAGTGTGTGCCCTCCCCCATCCCAGCCTGTGTGGAGAACACCCTGATCCCCCCCCCCGACACCCCCTAGCAGCCTCTCTAACCCTGCTCCTGACCCTGTACTTATGGTGTTTTTCCATTCACACTTGCCCGTGCCGAGCCATTCCGTACCGTGCAGATTTGCGTGCCCACTACCGGTGGGCCGCGGTGACGTCAGCCCCGGTTGCTATTAGGAGCGAGAAGTTTTCTCGCAAGTTGTGCGAATATAGACCTATAGAAGTACAATAAACTTTGCATGCTTTTGTATATGACGCATCGTCATGTACAATGAGTTCGTCTAGAGTTTGTCTGCCTGATTTAAATGGGTAACGAAGGTTCAGCAGAAGGGCGCTGCGGTGATGTCAGTTTGGCGATATTCTCGAAATAGTTTGTTGAAATAGGACCGATTATTTCAGATGAGTCTTAATATGTCATACTATAAGATCGCTGATTTCGATATTCAACACCTTTCTTACCTAAAATCAAGGACATCGTTTGGCACTAGGGTAATATCTGTGAAACATTGTCTAATGTTTAAACAGAACTATTAGGAAATAAATCGTCTCTCAATGAGCTATTGAGATTTGGAGACAAAAAAAGGGGAATATTAACGTCAAACTGAATTCATCAACACAAATGTCATTGTGTGTGTTGCTGCACATCTCAAACAGCTGAAATATATGAACTGTCGAATCATTCCGATTTTAGACTAGGCTATAATCTAAAAGTAGATGGGCAGTAAAAGGGAAGGGTCATCACTCAAGACAAGTGCGTGTCGTCGTCCTTGCGCATGGACTGAGCCGGGACCGGGCAGTATAGTGTGGAAAAACACCATTAGTAGCTCTGTAGTCTAGACCAGCTGGCATGTTGACAGTGGAACCTAATCAGAGTCACAATCATTCATATCACAATCACAATCACAATTATTGTAATTAAATAGTGCACTTTGAGGCACTCAGAGTACTGCATACTGAGTGTGTGTGTGTGTGTGGTGCGTGGGTGGATTGGGTGGGTGGGTGGATGTGTGGGTGTGGTGCACCCACCTGGTGGATTCACAGCAACCAGTATGAGTCAGAACACTCACTACAACTGACTGACTGACTGACTGGCCGTCATCAAGGTCTAAGTCGCGGGGACGCCAGTCCGTAGAGTGACACGGACACGAAGCTCCCCGAGTCTTTTTTGGGTTGCTGTGCGTGTGTGTGTGCTGTGTGTGTGTGTGTGTGTGTGTGTGTGTGTGTGTGTGTGTGTGTGTGTTGTGTGTGTGTGTGTGTGTTGGTGTGTGTGTGTGTGTGGTGTCGTGTGTGTGTGTGTGTTGGTGAAGTGTGTGTCGTGTATCACCCATGTCCGGGTGTGGCCTTGCCATGCTCTGTGTGGAGCTACCATCTCCAGTCCCTCCTATTCCTATTCTTCCTCATTCTTCCTCATGTAAAGGAGCAGCCTTCTCAGAGCAGCAGTCGGTCAAACCGTTTAACACAGATCAACACCCTGGACTAGGGGCCTAAAACGACAAGGACCTCCCTCCCCCACGGCAACTAATGTTAACCTCACCCCCCTACTGTTTCCCCTACTGTGTCTTAAAATACCCCCCCCCCACCCCCCCCTACGCCCCTCGTCTATTGCTATGCTCCAACTCAACAGTAAGCGGGGGAGTTGGACATATGGATACCCCTTTAACGGTGCCCCTCACCTTAAGACTTGGCCTGTTCACATATGAAGCTGAGCGTTGAACTCTCTGGTCCCTTAACCAAACCTTGAAAACACGGCTTAGAGATCACAGAATAGAAAGTAGCGCTATGGGTTGATAACGCCTAACTCCACTCGAGCGAATAAAACCCTAAAATACAAATCGCATCAGGGTTATCGGCCGCACCAAAAAAACATTGATCACCCTGATATAGAATAAAGAAATTACTCTGATAAGACACCGCCCAAACCAGCATGGCCCCGCCTCTGAATGCGGGGGAAGAACAAAAAAGCTTTTGAGTTATACAAGGCCGTTGATATGGCGGGGCCTGGCAAAAGACGTGTCGTTTTTCCTTCAACAGGCCTCGTACAGATTCCGTGAAGGAGATGTAACAACCAGTGTGAAGCTAAAAGATCCCTCCACTCAAAGGTTGCTCACAGATACGGCTTTTCTGATATTCCACCTCTTGTTTGGACGGCCAAACACAAGATAGAGGTTGTTAGAAGTCAAACTCGGGAGCACAGTATCATGATGGGAGTGTAATCACTGGATTTGCATGTTGATTTGTAATGGACTACACTGTCTTTGATGTCTCTGGCCTCGGGGCGAGAACAATGTGTGCTTGTTGGTTATGACAGTGCTGTCACCTCTGCGTTCACCCTTCCATTTTGACTCCAGGACCTCCATATGAATTAGGAATGTGTTTCAGTAGACGTTAGTAAGAAAGATGCTTTGTTACGATGAATGAGAATAAAACTGTTTATTCCCTCAGAGATGACGAACCAAACAACCTGGAGACACACAGTGATCATCACAGCCATTTGACAAGTTAATGAGTCTCTCTCCCTCTCCCTCTCCCTCTCCCTCTCCCTCTCCCTCTCCTCTCCTCTCCCTCTCCTTCTCTCTCCCCCTCCTCTCCCTCTCTCTCTCCCTCTCCCTCCCTCTCTCTCTCTCTCCCAGGTGATGACAGGAACAGTGTTGGGAGCTCCAGCAGTGTGGGCAGCAGTCGTAGCGCCGGCAGCGGCCAGAGCTCTGAGAACTCCAAGCACAGCAGCTCCCATGGGCGAGAGAGAAAGGTCAGCTCCGGCCTCCGGACGTCTCCATGGAAACGCTAAATAAACAAATCAACGTTTAAACAAATGCACAATGTGAAAGATGACGGTGGTGGAGCGAGTTTAGGCCTCCTGCGTTCGAATGTGACACCCTCCAAATATCAATAGATATACTCACACACGTCACACACGCTTTAATAGATACACATTTCCCATCTAAGGCGACGTATCTTCCCCATTACTGTGATGGTACTGCGCTACGTACCATGTCCAGTACCGAAGGAGGACACTAAATAAACACAGTGAACCGACTCTGCGTCTATTCGTCGTTTCGATTGGCCGGCTAAGTACACTTAACCCGTTAAACGATGCCCACCTGTCCCCGATCAGCGATGAAGTAATAATCGGTGGCAAACGATCCGAAACATGTAAATACATGATAATGCGGGGACATAATGAACACTTTCAGCATAAACTTATGTGAACGTAACATCAAACATCATCGGTGTCTGAATGGTATAAAGCTGTGGCTCCTGGACACAAACACATAGGGTGTATTTTATGCTTGAGCCCTGGAAAGTGCAATATAATGATTTGTCAATGTTGTTAACTGCTCGTTCATTTTGTACTTTCATGAGTTGTGTTTGATGGGTCTGTTCCTATTTTGTTGTGTAGCTGGCTCCCTCTGCTGGTGAAACAGGAGACTCACACCACAACTCGCACCAAGACGACAGCTCCACAGGTGAGTGCAGGGTTCATAATGTCAGTTCAGTTATTGGTCTCACAAACAGGTAATGGGTAGCCTTCTCTCTGTAGGACACTTGCCTGTGTTTAAGAGAACATTAATCTATCTGCCCAATATCAGGAGAGGCAGGAGGTTGGTGTATCCTGAGTAAGAATAAATTCACTGGGAGTGGGAGTCACACACACTCCTTCATTTTCAATTGAAACAACACAGTAGCAGTTTGTAGAGCGTTCCATGTCTACTACATCCATAGACTACTTGTGTTGTGTGTCCTCATGGCTTCCAGACTACAGGAAATGAGACAATATTGTCTACACTACACATACCTGGGAATACCCAAAACCAATAAAAAGAAAAGGTTATATCGGTTATCTGATCACAAAGAGCTAGTATTTGTGTGTGTGTGTGTGTGTCTGTGTGTGTGTGTCTGTGTGTGTGTGTGTGTGCGTGTGCGCGTGTGTGTGTGTGCCCTCTTTAAGAGAAGAAACAAGCCATCGCTCTATAAGGACAGACGAGGCCAGAGCAAGCCAGGACACGGCCCAAGATATGTTCATGATTGTGGACCCTTGGGCTCTGTGTGTGTGTGTGTGTGTGTGTGTGTGTGTGTGTGTGTGTGTGTGTGTGTGTGTGTGTGTGTGTGTGTGTGTGTGTGTGTGTGTGTGTGTGTGTGTGTGTGTTTTGAGGAACGGTGTTGACTCGGAGGAGGTTATGAGGTCGGGGGAGGAGCCTCTGTGTGTGTGTGTGTGTGTGTGTGTGTGTGTGTGTATTTATTTTTTGGGTTGAAAAATGTAACCACATAGAGGAGAGTTGA
This sequence comes from Melanogrammus aeglefinus, assembly GCA_900291075.1. Lineage (NCBI taxonomy): Eukaryota > Metazoa > Chordata > Actinopteri > Gadiformes > Gadidae > Melanogrammus > Melanogrammus aeglefinus. Next base: position 44,990 of record OLKM01002312.1, on the reverse strand, counting down.
ACCACAGAACGAGGAGCAAGATAAAGAGAGAGAGGAGACGATTGACCACTGAGAGATATCTGCTCTGCTAGCACTCTGTCCACCATGTTGGCTAGCTGTGTGGAGCGGTGAGGGAAGGAGGGGGGGGGGGGGGGGGGGGGGGGGGGGCAGAGAGAGATGAGATGAGATGCAAAACAGAGGGCGACACATCGATTTTCATCTCCCTGACTGGTGAGTTTATTATAGCGTCCAAAGGATGAGGAATCTTGTTTTGTTGAACAGCTGGTGTGTGAGGAGTGTTTGTAGTCTGTATTTGGGGTGCGTGTGTCTGTGTGTGTTATTTAAACCTCAGTTTTTTCAGACAAGCTTTGAATTTGATATATTGTCTTCACCTCTCTGTCTACTTGTTTTTTTTGTCTCTCTCTCTCTCTCGCTCTCTCTCTCTCTCTCTCTCTCTCTCTCTCTCTCTCTCTCTCTCTCTCTCTCTCTCTCTCTCTCTCTCTCTCTCTCTCTCTCTCTCTCTCTCTCTCTCTCTCTCTCTCTCTCTCTCTCTCTCTCTCTCTCTCTCTCTCATTAACCTTCACGCCGCTGGGCCTAAATAGCGATTGTCTATGTGTCTAAACTCTTTACGCCCCTGGGCCTAAATAACTCTTCTCTAGGTGTCTAAACCTCTTAATACTCAGGTAACTGACAACTTTAATCAGTGCGCATTGAGTGTCTATGGTGTCTAAGCCTTTCACGACTCCACTGCTGCGATCTAAATAAGCTACCTCTCTCTATGTAGTGTAACCTTCACGCCGCTGGGCCTAAATAGCGATTGTCTATGTGTCTAAACTCTTTACGCCCCTGGGCCTAAATAACTCTTCTCTAGGTGTCTAAACCTCTTAATACTCCAGGTAACGACAACTTTTCTTCAGGGTTTGAAGCATGGCAGCCTCCCTCCGTGAAACAAGAACAACCATTCAGAAATGGTTAGACATGTAGAAAAACTTCACTCGAAAAAAAAAACACTTGAGGATAGGTGTGATTGATTGGACAGAGGACTTGTGGGAGGGGGTAATCAAAGACAAACCCCAGGGAGGGCGAGAGAGAGAGAGGGCGAGAGAGAGAGAGAGAGAGAGAGAGAGAGAGAGAGAGAGAGAGAGAGAGAGAGAGAGAGAAGAGAGAGAGAGAGAGAGAGACAGGAGAGAGAGAGAGAGAGAGAGAGAGAGAGAGAGAGAGAGAGAGAGAGAGAGAGAGAGAGAGAGAGAGAGAGAGAGAGAGAGAGAGAGAGAGACTGGTGCCCAGCTTTGTACTTTCTGTGTGCTCCTGGCTGTCTGACGTCTGTCTCTCGGCAGTCCGTTGGCTTCTGCCTGTTTTGTCGTATTCTATTTCGGCCCCAATGATTTGGGTGGCGAATTGTGCGAGGAGCGATCAATAACAGAATGGAATTTAAATTCCTGAAAGCCGATTGTGACACTGTTTGTCGAAATCCTTCTCAGTACCCGTTCAAACCACTTGTTGTGCGTGTTCTACATAAGTGTTTGATGATCTGTGGGCAGTTTAACTGTGTTGTCAGAGTGAGTGTGTTTGAGTTTGCACACTTGACGTGGATGAAGGTGTGGTCTCGGGCCGGTAACTGGAGGTTGGGTCATGGACTCTTGTTTGTCTTGCAGGAGGGGTCCCCCGCCGACCCGCCAACGGAGTCCCTCAGCAGGGCTTCATGAGGCCGGAGCAGCTGCTAGAGGGCAGGGTGGGTCGCTGCAGGACCACTGACGTACTGTTGACTGGATGTCACCTACGGTCACATGCTGGTTCATTAATGTCACATAGTGTCACATACTGGTTCATTAATGTCACATACTGGTTCATTAATGTCACATACTGGTTCATTAATGTCACATAGTGTCACATACTGGTTCATTAATGTCACATACTGGTCCATTAATGTCACATACTGGTTCATTAATGTCACATAGTGTCACATACTGGTTCATTAATGTCACATACTGGTTCATTAATGTCACATACTGGTCCATTAATGTCACATACTGGTTCATTAATGTCACATAGTGTCACATACTGGTTCATTAATGTCACATACTGGTTCATTAATGTCACATACTGGTTCATTAATGTCACATACTGGTTCATTAATGTCACATAGTGTCACATACTGGTTCATTAATGTCACATACTGGTTTCATTAATGTCACATAGTGGTCACATACTGGTTCATTAATGTCACATAAGTGTACACATACTGGTTCATTAATGTCCACATACTGGGTTCATTAATTGTCACATAGTGTCACATACTGGTTCATTAATGTCACATACTGGTTCATTAATGTCACATACTGGTTCATTAATGTCACATAGCGTCACATACTGGTTCATTAATGTCACATAGTGTCACATACTGGTTCATTAATGTCACATAGTGTCACATACTGGTTCATTAATGTCACATAGTGTCACATACTGGTTCATTAATGTCACATACTGGTTCATTAATGTCACATACTGGTTCATTAATGTCACATACTGGTTCATTAATGTCACATAGTGTCACATACTGGTTCATTAATGTCACATACTGGTTCATTAATGTCACATACTGGTTCATTAATGTCACATACTGGTTCATTAATGTCACATAGTGTCACATACTGGTTCATTAATGTCACATAGTGTCACATACTGGTTCATTAATGTCACATAGTGTCACATACTGGTTCATTAATGTCACATACTGGTTCATTAATGTCACATAGTGTCACATACTGGTTCATTAATGTCACATACTGGTTCATTAATGTCACATACTGGTTCATTAATGTCACATAGTGTCACATACTGGTTCATTAATGTCACATAGTGTCACATACTGGTTCATTAATGTCACATACTGTCACATACTGGTTCATTAATGTCACATACTGTCACATACTGGTTCATTAATGTCACATACTGGTTCATTAATGTCACATACTGGTTCATTAATGTCACATACTGGTTCATTAATGTCACATAGTGTCACATACTGGTTCATTAATGTCACATACTAGTGATATACTACTGATTTATTGTGATAAATACTGGCACATACTACTGATATAACTTCATACATACTGTCACATACTACTGATATTCTACTTATTTACTGTCATCTACATTGTCACATACTACTGATATACTGTCATGTATATACTGTCACGTACTACTGAAATACTGTCATATATACTGTCACATACTACTGAAATACTGTCATATATACTGTCACATACTACTGAAATACTGTCATATATACTGTCGCATAGCACTGATATATTGTCGTATATATTGACACATACTATTGATGTCATATATATATATACTGTCACATACTACTGATATACTTTCATTTATACTGTCGCAGACTGTTGTGTATATACTGTCACATACTCCTGATGTATGTGTCGAATATACTGTCACATACTACTGATATACTGTTGTATACTGTCACATACTACTGATAAACTTTCATTTAAACTGTTACATTGAAATGTCAGGCCTACGGTTTCACTGTCATCAACAAGGTCACATTCTACTGATGCTCTCGTATATATACTGTCACACACTACTGATAAACTTTAATTTATACTGTCGCATACTACTGATAAACGGCTAAATTGACAATGCCAGGCCTACTGATATAACTGATATACCGTCATAAAGTTGACAAGTCCGGCCTTCATGATTCATGGGGTGTGTTACGAGCTGGCATGTGTATCTGATGATTAGTTTTGTTTGCAGTAGTATTACTGCAGTATTACGACAGTTCTACTAAACACACTCTCCTCCCAGGACTCGGAGGCCATCTACCAGTGGCTGCAGCAGTTCCAGCTGGAGCAGTACACAGCCAACTTTATCACCGCGGGCTACGACGTGCCCACCATCAGCCGGATGACGCCCGAGGTGTGTGTGTGTGTGTGTGTGTGTGTGTGTGTGTGTGTGTGTGTGTGTGTGTGTGTGTGTGTGTGTGTGTGTGTGTGTGTGTGTGTGTGTGTGTGTGTGTGTGTGTGTGTGTGTGTGTCACACGGGACATGTAACCCATCTATTCGTTCATTGTACCGCAATGAACGGAATGCTAAAACGTCACATGCTTTTATTTGTTACTCTATACCAACTCTCTAATGGCGCATTTCCACTAGCACGGCTCGGCTTGGTACGGCTCGGCTCGGCGCGCTATTTGCGTGTTTCCACTAGCACGCAGTACCTGCAACCGGGTACATTTTTGGTATCACCTCAGCCCTGGTTCCAAGCGAGCCGAAGCGTTACTAAAACGTGACGTCAGCCGACTGCCTTCCACTGATTGGCCGATGAGTGTCGTCACTGGAAGCGTCATAACCGCGCGACGACCGCCTAGAATGTAAATAAAAACAAGACGCGAGACAAGACACCACTTTTTACTGCTTTTTCACTTGGAACGAGATGACTTCTCAGAAAAAATCCACTCCTTGGTCGCGGTCGGTGGAGGAGGTCCAGACGTTCCTGACTCTGGTTGCCGAAGAACGGATTCAGAGGGAGCTCGACGGCACCACGCGTTGTTGTTGTTCTGGTCTTCCGGATTGTTGTACGTTGCTCGGCGCGGCGCCGTGTAAATGACGTCACAGCGGTTTCGCGCAGCCGTGTTATGACGACCCCGCCCACGTCGAGGAGGCACCAGTTGTAATGGAAACACAACCAAACCGAGCCGAGCCGAGCCGTGCCGAGCCGTATCGAGCCGAGCGGTGCTCGTGGAAATGCGCCATAAATGTCCAAGCCATTATAAGCATAATAAATGATGCAAAATATATTTATACTATTTTTTTTATTCCCGTTAGCAGCACAGCTCTATTTAATTCTAACTGCATGTGCTAGTGCAGAGTCCTGGTTCACGGCAGAGAACAGCTGGAGTCATGACCCCCCCCCTCACTCTTCCAGTCCTCTTCTCAGGGCTGTGGGGGGGGGGGGGGGCCCTCTCCGACCCCCTCCTCACCGTGTCCGGTTCTCACCCCCCAGGACCTAACGGCCATCGGGGTGACAAAGCCCGGTCACCGCAAGAAGATCTCCAGTGAGGTGGTCCGTCTGAGCGTACCCGAGTGGCTGCCCGACTACATCCCTGTAAGAGACTCACTCACGTGGTGGTTGGGGGTGGGGGTGGGGGTGGTGGTGTGGGGTGGGGGTGGTTGGGGTGGGGGGTGGTTGGGGGTGGGGGTGGGGGTTGGGGTTGGTGGTGGTGGTGGTGGTGGTGGTGGTGTTGGTGGTGGTGGTGGTGTGTGGTGGTGGTGGTGGTGTTGGTGGTGGTGGGGTGGTGGTGGTGGTGGTGGTGGTGGTGGTGGTGGTGGCGGTGGTGGGGGGGGAGTCTCTTGGTATTGCACCGTTCCATCCAAAAATCGATTCCCTATTCAAAATCAAATCCCGAATCAGAAACGATACTTTGGTTCAGTGGGTAGGGAGGTGTATATCAAGATATACCCCGAGTGTGTGTAAGATGATGAATTTTTACTCTTTTAAAATGTCTTATAAACTGATTGCAATAATGTAAACACGCAAAGGTAAACCGAAGACAAAAGGAAAAATGTATTAATAAATGATAAAGGATACATTATTTTGAGTAATCCTCTCTTTAGTCCACCGCTGTGTCTTTTGAGTACCGTATGATTTTCAATTTGAAACCCGTCTTCCTTGGTTCCAGGCGGAGCTGGGGGAGTGGCTGGGTGTGATCGGGCTGCCCCAGTACCAGAAGAGGCTCTGTGAGAACGGCTACGACTCCATCCCCATTGTCAAGGACATCACCTGGGAGGACCTGCAGGAGATAGGCATCACCAAGCTGGGTATGTCCTGGTCTGGTTGGCCCTGGTCTGTGCTGTGTAGGCCCTGGTCTGTCTGGGTATGTCCTGGTCTGGTTGGCCCTGGTCTGTCTCCAAGTGATGAGTGGACACAAATATATCCACATACATACATAAACCAAATTACAATGTGAAAGTAAGAATTATTGAAATATTGAAACAGGTTGTTGTTTTTTTGTCTTCATAAGATGATTAGAGGATTTTTTTTTTAGTTGTATCTTCGTACAACAACGATTCTTAAAATACGGGTTAGGCCCAAAGATGTTGATTTGTTTGTGTGAAACCCCCCCTGCGGTGTCCTCCACGGTGACCTGCGCTGCCTCCCCAGGGCACCAGAAGAAGCTGATGCTGGCGGTGAAGCGCCTCAGCGACCTGCAGCGGGGCCGTAACCCGGGCAACCAGGCGGGGGGCGGGACCCTCCGAAGGAACCCCCCCGCCGCGCTGGAGCTGCTGGCCATCGAGCACAGCGCCCACCCGTCCCCCGACACCCCCTCGCCGCGCGCCACCAGGGCCCTGGCCTCCTTCCAGGACAGCGAGCTGAGCGCCGAGCTGCAGAGCGCCATGATCGGCAGGGCGGGGCCCGGGGGGCCGGTGGGGGGCGAGGCCTTCGCCATCCGGTCGGCGGCCCTCATGTCCGACAGCCAGGAGAGCATCGGGACGCGGTCCCGCGGGTCGGGGAATTCCAATTCCGGGAATTCCCATGCGGGGATCCCTCCGGACGCCCGGGCGCTGGCGCTGGTGTTGCCCGGCGCCGCGCGGCTCTCCCAGGAGGCTCTGGAGAGCGGGGGGGAGAGGGGGAGGTGGCCTGGGGGAGGGGAGAGCCCGGGGAGGCGGAGCCACACCCCCACCAGGCTGAACTACGTCCCGCTCACGCCCCCGCTCACCCCCAGCAAGATGCCCCGCTTCGCCCACCCGGGGGGGGAACCCAGAGGGAGGGCGGTGCTCTACCAGCCCGTCTCCACCCCCCCCTCCCCCGGACCCCCCCCCTCACCCAGTGCCCAGGCTTCGTCCGGACCCCAGGCCTTCAGCTACATCCAGCCCCAGGGAGTACCCGGGCAGGGGGCCGGGGGAGGGGCCGGGGGAGGGGCCGGCGGTCCAACCAGGCTCTTCAAGCCCCTGGCCGGTGCGGTCCAGCTCCCGGGCCCCCGCCCCGGTCAGATGGTGCCCCAGCCCGGCCACCGGCACCAGGCCGTCGTCCGGCGGGACGCGGCCAAGACGCGCTCCCAGAGCCTGACGCGCTACGCCCTGTCGGACGGCGACCGCGACGACGACGGCCTCCACCGTCACCACGACAACCACCTGACCCGGGTCCCCTGCTCCTCCTCCTCCTCCTCCACCACCCCCGCCTCCTCCTCCGTGCCGTCGTACGCCACGCTGGGGCGGCGCGGGGGGCGTGGCGCCCCGCCCGCAGAGAGCGCCGAGCGGCCCAAGCTCAACCGCAGCCAATCCTTCGCCGTGCGCTCCCGCCGCAAGGGCCCGCCCCCGCCCCCGCCCAAGAGGATGAGCTCGGTCACCGGCGGCCCAGGGGCGGAGCTTAGCTTGTTTGATGGGACGGAGCCTGGCCTGTTTGTCGGGACGGAGTCTAACCCGTCGCTGGTGGCGCAGGCGGAGGGAGAGATTGTGCGTACCGTTCGGAGCATCGCCGCCCGGCTAGAGGGAGGGGGCGTGGCCAGGCCTGAGGGAGGAGGCGTGGCCAGGCTGGAGGGAGGGGGCGGGGCCAGGCTAGAGGGAGGAGGCGTGGCCAGGATGGAGGGAGGGGGCGGGGCCAGGCTGGAGGGAGGGGGCGGGTATAGGCTGGAGGGAGGAGGCGTGGCCCGGCTGGAGGGAGGAGGCGGGGCCAGTCCCTCCAGGAGGAGGGACGTCCCGCCCCCCCGTGAGACACTGAGCCCCCAGATGTCCCCACGCCACCCCCACCCCATGATGGAGCCCTCTACAGCTGGTCCCACCCTGGGTCTCCAGCTCCGGAGGGTGGCCAGCGAGAGAGCGCAGGGTGGGAGTGAGAGGAGGGCAGAGAGAGGGGGAGGTAGGGAGGGAGCGGGGGAGGACAGGGAGGGAGGGAGGAGGAGTGCCACGAACACGGCCAGCGCCGCAGACACGATCGCCAGGAACGCCAGCCCGGCTCCCGTGGGCTCCCCGAGGAGGAGCGCCGGCCTCGGCCTCCCCTTCGCGGAGGAGGGCAACCTCACCATCAGGCAGCGGCCCCGGCTGGCGTCGGGGCCCAGGCAGGACTCGGACCCCGAGGCCGCGGCCCCTCCGTCGGAAGGCCCGCCGCGTAGCCCACCCAAGACCCTGGACCTCCCGGAGTTCAACCTCAAAGAGTCGGACACCGTCAAGAGGCGGCCCAAGTACCGAGACCGGGACGGGCAGACGCCGGAGGGGCCGGTCACGCCCACCGATGGCTCGGAGGGCGGGGCCTCGCCGACATGTGGTGGCGGCGGCGGCGGCGGCGGCGGCCAGCAGCAGCCGGGGATGATCTTCCAGAGAGTGGGCTCCACAGGGAGAGGACCTCCCGTCTCCAGCAAACCTTCCAGCCTGAGGACGCCGGCCTCCCCGGGCCCGCCCAGACCCCCCGGCGGTGGCGGCGCCGTCTCGCTGCGCCGTACGTCCATCCCCACGCTCACCAGTGTTCAGGTGCACACGGTCTCGCCGCAGCTCGGCGCCCAGCTCCAGTCCTACGGGGTCGCCGCCGCCGCCCCGAGACCCGCCGGGCCTGCCTCGCCTGTGAGGCCCCCCGGGCAGCAGCAGGACGCTGCCGCCGCCGCCGCTGCCGCGGGCCGGCAGAGAGCCTTGTCCCGACTGCCCCAGCTAGGCACCGCCAAAGGTAATCATGGTTACAAACATGGGGTCCATGCTTTTTGTTTTCTTGGAAATACATTGGGGGTTATTTGGTTTTAATTACTGTTTTTGTTGGATAACCTGATGATCTTTAGAAAATGCACAGTGAGGATACGTTGTTATCAAAGGTTTGTGATTTCGATAGAAGCGACCAGATGATGGACCAATTCCTGATCGATTCCCGTTTGACAATATTTCATGAAGATATCAATTAAGCCCAATGAACAGGGTGTCACAGTACGCAAAATAATATTTTTGAATTTCGGCATCCAAAAATTCATTTAATCGTGAAAACTGTCTTTGCGTTAAAACAATATGATTATTTTTCTTGTTTGGTTCATGCCACAACTATGAGGTGAAACCCATGCTTTGTCGCTGTGTCACCCAGATTGATATGTAATGCAAGTTCTTCACACTTTATGTTGAACTGTATTTCTTTGAAGACAGCTTTCTTGTATTCCGGGCTCTCTATTTACAAAAATCACAAATCAAAAATCACAAAACCAAACTCTGGGTGATCCAGCCTTGAATCTGTGATGTTTTGCTGTGATTTTCCAGTGATATTTCCTCCTTCGTTAAAAAAAGGCATGCACAGAAATTCAGAGAAATTGTATAAAGTGAAAGTAAATATGATTTTGTTAATTTTTGCGTTTTTGTTTCTGCTTAAAGAGTTTAAGATGTTTTCATTTTCATTTCTTGAACCGGTTCGGAGCTGTATAGAATAGAATAGAATGGAATAGAAAGCTATAATTGTCATTATACACAGTACAATGAAATTCAAAGAGAAGATCCTTAAAAGTGCACAGATAGTTAGCACAATATAAAGACTATACAGTACCATTTATAAAAAAAATAATAATAATTAATGCACACTGAAGAACCACAAACAGACAACCAAAACATTTTGAGCACAGACTTGAGTCCAAGAGCGGCTTGCAGCGAATTGAACGATAGAGGTAGGTTATGTCTGGTGGTGCAGTGGTCAGTGGAAATATGTCAGTGCAGTTTATATTAGTGCAAATTTGAGTTCAGTATGGTGACAGCTTTGGGAAAGAAGCTGTCCCTGAGTCTGTCCCTCTAGTCAAGCACACTTGAATGTATCAGGCTCTATTTTCCTCTTATTAAGGACTCAATTCTATTGGTGAATCAATGACATTATTTTCGCGTTCGTCTTGAAACCGGCTGTTTAATTCGGGCTCCAACGTCCCTGTGGTCTCACTCTTCTCTCTGCTCTCAGGTCCGGGTAGTCCACCGGCTCTGAACATCAAGGCAGCAAGGAGCGTCACCTTCACCCCCTCCTGCTCCTCGCCCTCCTCCACCTCCCCTCCACCTCCCTCCAGCCTGGCGTTCCCCGGGGCCCTCCTGGCCCAGAGGAGGCTTGAGGAGACCAGCACGTCGCTGGAGGCGGCTCTGAAAGAGGTGGAGACCAAGCTGGCTCAGGACGGACACGTCGAAGGGTAAGAGAATCCACCCAAAACATTCTGTAGCCAATTTGGAAGTAACTAACTTCTAAATCAGGTTCTGTTTTTATTTTGCCAGCGAGTTAAAGGTTTTTAGAAGTAACTTTTAAATGGCTCATTTTAATTTTGGTTGATTTGGCCACTGTCCACTCCCGCTCATTGAGTTCGTTTTTTTTCGTCTCTATTTTCCGCACACTCTGGTGGGAAATGGACTCCGGGTCAACGTTCACATGAGTTCCTCAGATAAGCGGTGTCCACAGTCAGCCGGTTGAGTTTATTTGGCATCTCACATAATCTGCCCACGCCCACTTCTGTGTTCTTCTTTCTCATTGGAGCACAGATGGTCCGATCAAATTGGCGTTCAGATGTGCCCATGTGTGTGATGTATAAAGCCCAGCATAATCATTGTCCTATCCTTTTATTTCTATATCGTACTCCAGGAGTACAATATAGACATTTATTCAAACCATTCCTTCTGTTGGACTCAAGGAGTCTGTGAATAAGTATTAAAACCATTTCTTTGTTTCCAAGTATTAAAAAACCTTTCCTCCAGCTCTTCCAGAAGTTTTTGTTTTACAAGCATCAAAACCTTTCCTTCTGTACGACTCCAGAAGATTTTGTTTACAAGTAATAAAACCATTCCTCTTGGTGTACTACAGAAGTCTGTGAATACCATATAGACACTATAGACACTATTCCTTCTGCTCTTCCAGGACCAGTGGCACCATGAACAAATGTTAACCACATTCCTCTGCTCTTCCAGGACCGGTGGCACCGTGAACATTCTGGATGACATCGGCAACATGTTTGACGACCTTGCATATCAACTGGACGCCATGTTGGAATAGCGACCGGTGTGGTTCACATGTGGGCTCATTATCTTCATGTAAAACAGCAAAGGACCACAGGGACACTGGGGATAAGGGAGACACTTTCTGAAATGCACCCTCCTGGGGTAACACAGAGGTGGTAGTGTTGACTCTTCAACTTGAGCACTTGGGTTTAGGACAGCCAGCACGGAGGGTGCAGCTGTCTGAACCGATAAAGGGAACACAAGGGTATTTTGTGTTGTTATGTTGTCCGCCTGTTTGTTATCGTGTGTTACCTGTACCGGTTAGGACTTTAGGTATAAAGATGTATTGTAGCTTGTCACTGGGTATGTCTGCGTTATGTGTGGATATCTTACTGTAAATAAGTTAAATAACTGACTATATTTATACTGCAGATATGTACTGGCTGTTGTTACAAAGGGACTGTCTATGAATGAATTTGAACAGTCAATATGGATAAGACTGATTAAGTCAGACATTAATATGAATTTACATTTTTTGGGATGTCCGGAATATATTTTGTTTGCTGCTCTGTCATAAGGAAAATATATATGCAAATTAATATCTGTATAGCACCATAAAATACATGAACATGTGTCATGTGTTGAAATATTTTATCTTTTTTTTTTTTAAGGCCGCGTTCAGACTGCCAGCCGAAATCCGATTTTTAGCCCATCCAGATTGGAACCGGATGACTCTTTTGTAGTCTGAACAGTCCCAAGTCACATGAAATCCGATTTTTGCGAAACGGATCGGAACCACCTCCGGGAGGTGGTTTCAGATCGCATTTGGACAGATGCGTCTCAGTCTGAACAGCTCCAAACACTCAGATCGGATTTGACTGTCCGTGACGTCACTCTACGCGACGTAGACCGGCCCAATGCGCCAAACCACCCGCCTCAGTCCTTGGACAGAGGAAGAAACGAAATGCCTCATTAATCTGTGGGGAGATGGGTCCGTTCAAGCGAAGCTCGAGGACATGTATCGGAATAAGTCGATTTATGAAAGTCTTTCGCGTTCTTTGATCCATCTTGTTTGTTATTGTTTTTCTCGTCGCTATTACATGACGTCACGCAATACACGCGCTGGATGACGCCTCCGCTCCGACGTTGTTGCTACAGCAACCTGTCAGATGGGTCAATAATGTGGCCCAGTCTGAACAGAGCCAAATGCGATTTGGACACTTGCTAAAACAGCGTGGACAGTCAGCCCTAAAAATCGGATATGAGAAGGAATCCGATTTGAATCAGATTTGCCTGCAGTCTAAACGCGGCCTAGTCCAAAGTATGTGTGTGTACGTGGGAGAGACATGCTCACGTGATTGTTTTGAGACAGTGTGTGCACTTGCATGAGGGTCAAGATGTTCTTTAAGCAGTATCTTTGTAGGTGCTGCTGCTCCGTGATATGAATACGATATACAGAGGCTTCTGGCTAACCTCAAACATGCTCTCTGGGAAGAGGTCACTGAGGTGGAGACTCGGGGCGTGTTCACATGGCGGCCATCTTGGTTCCATCCTCATTAAGTTTCTCCACCCAGCTCGGTTTTAGAACCAAGATGGCCACCAAGTGACCAAGGCCCACTGGCCAATTTCCCATTCACTTCTCAAGCCAATGACTATTCCAAATACAGAGTTTATTATTTATTGAAAGGTGTCCATGTCTGTGTGGTTATGTTCTCCTTTAGGAGTCCAAAGAAGGGTTCAGGACGAGTATGAAACTGTTTACAAAGGTTCCGCACAAAATCCACTTTCATTAATTTCCTTTGCTTGATTACTCTACTGTCAAACAACCGAAGAGTGAGGGTTGCAATTAGGAATGCACCGAATTTTCGGCCACCGAAAATGGCCCAAAAGCGCATTTTCGGTTTCGGGCCGAAATACTTTTATCACCGAAACAACACGGCCGAAACAGAAATTTGTGATGACGCAAACAAAAAGCGCGGCCAGCCCACGCTTGTTTGGATAAGCGCCAATATGTTTGCGGTGTGGACGTTTTTCAATGTTTCTGAGAAAGCCCACGTAACGATTTGCAAAAATTGCAATGCCTTGATTTTAATGAAGTTAGTACACCGTCATAGCCATTAATGCAATGGCACTGGGGTTGCCGCGGTGTGGACATTTTCACACCGAGCAATACACCGGTATTACCGAGTATAAACGGTATAAACTTTGAAACTAGGTCAACCGCCATCTTCAACTCTCCTCTCACACTCGGTGACAGCGTCTGGCAGCGGCCAATTCTCGGTAACAGCGTCTTTCTTATAACGTTCTATATATACTAGTATATAATATAACTATATTATACAACAGGTAGTTCCGACCGGTCCCAACCGAGCAATTTGATTGGACAAGAGACGTTCCATGAGTGCTGATATACAGTATAACAGCACTGCGACTTTTTACAGACGAAATCACTCCGCTGTACCGGGCGTCTAAGCCGTCGTAGGAGCCGATAATGATACTAAACAAACAATCATTATCTTGTTTCTTATATGTACTAAAGTGTCTAGATGGTAAACATTCACACGAGGCGTGCTGTTGTACTGTATATCAGCACGGCTGTGATTATCTGCGGCACTCGGCCTGCGGCCTCGTGCCTACGACCGAATCACAGCCGTGCTGATATACAGTACAACAGCACTCCCTCTCGTGTGATATTGCTTTAATATCACGGGCCGGCCAAAAGCTCTGTGTGCCTGCGGGTGGCCGTAGCGCGGGGAGCTCTCGTGGGGGTTGGGCTTCACGGGGTTTGTTTACCGGCGTTGCTATGGTTACCAGTCTTGCTGCAATATTAGGTAGCCTATCTATTAGGTATAAATATACATACATACATACATACATACATACATACATACCTAATAGATAGGCACGTAATATATATATAAAACAATAAAACAAAAAAAAGCAACCCTAAATGGTAGGCTACTAATAATTGGCATAATAGTTTCTTTCGGTTTTCGGTTTTCGGGCTTGGTTTCCTCATTTTCGGTTTTCGGTTTCGGCCAAGAATTTTCATTTCGGTGCATCCCTATGCTTCAGCCTGACCAACTGCAATATTAGTTTTGTGATTGAAGTCCATTCTATTCCCCATCATAGTTTCTTTTTCAAATTTTTATTGTTTGTTCCTTCTAAGAAAAATGTCATGATACGACCGTTTTTAGCGGTTAGTTCGGGATGTTAACAAAAAAGATGGCACAACATATGTTTTGGCTGTAATTGATACAAAATAAATATTTTGTACTTATCCGTGTCCAGATTGAACGTCATTAAAGATAGACGTTTTAGAGTGGGTGGTGCTGTGTTGGTGTGTGATAGGTTTCAGTGATACAACCACATGAAAACAAAAGTAATTAAGATGTGTTTTTAATCCATGTCAATGTAAGGTGACAGAGAGACGCTTATCTCCCAAGCACTGCTACTCTCCCACACATTCACTTTTCAGTTTAGTTTCCTTAATCATTTACTGTATGTACAGAATAAGATTGAATATTAATATATACGAAAACAAATCATAAGCTTCGCAAACTTCAGAAAAAATAAAAACAAAATAGCGTAGGCCTATTGATCGGGATTCCTCTCTTCAACCTATTTCACAATAGTTCTGTACGGAAAGTCTAATTTAAAAAGGCAGTACACTTCCATTATTGTCATTAAACAAAACAAATGTGTCAAATTGGCTACATAAGCGTATTAAGTGAATTAATCCACGCTAGTTACTTAGCCACCAATTAGAAAACCAAGACAAGCATTGTATTATTGATTTAGAACAATCAGTAGGTATGCAATCCGCGCCTCAGATTCAGGCCTAGACTCCGTTGACATTCAATTGACCCCCTCAACTGAAGGAATGTGTATTGTGACAATCTTCGCAATAATCAGAATGAAAATATCCATCTTGAAAAAAGTACATTAAAAACATCTTTTTAAAAAACAGATGCAGGTGGTTAGCCCTCCACACGATATGATATGATATCTGATACAAAAATTACATGAAAAATAACACTGTTTCACATTCTACCCTTTTTGATATATTTTTTAATTATCTTTAGAAATCGTCTAAAATGACAGGTGTGTCTTAATTAGCACAGAGCTGCTAGTTTGAGATAGAGAGGAGGAAGGGCGATCGGGGGGGGGGGGGGGGGGGGGGGGGGGGGAGGCTGCCCTCTTCATCACTCTGAACGGATAAGGGTGGGAGGCAGAGAGGGAGGAAGGGGAGGAGAATGAAGTAGTGGGGGTCATCATCTATAGGTTGCTGAAGAGCTCGTTCCTCTTGCTCCAGTCCATGGTGGGGGCCTTCTTGGCCATGCGTTTCTGCTGGGCCCTCTCCTTGACCTGGGCCAGGGACATGCTCAGACCCCCCGCTGGTTCTGGCACGGCCTGTGGGTAACGCAAGAGGAGCGCAAGCACACACTCGGGTCAGCAAAAAGACACAGAGCGGTCTGGCAACGGTTTGCATATAATCAATCAAACAGATCTGTAAACGTACAAAAACCAAATGTTTTGATGTTTTTAACCCTTTAAACACAAATCTAATCTTAAATACATATTGACGGCAGGAATAAAGGAGACCACTACAATGTGCATGGGTGAATTTGTTTTGCATAAAAAAGCAATAAACATTTCGACACATTTGACTTGTGTGCCTGTTCCCACAAAGGTATAAAGAGAAGGGGTTAGGGCGCCGTACGTCGATGGTGACGGCTGGAGCCGTGGCTGGCAGGGAGGAGTTGGAGGAGGAGCTGGACGTGGAATGCCTCAAAGGCGAGGCCGGGTTGAGGTCAGCTGCTGTCTTACTGTTGACCTGCAAAACACGCACACACGCAGATATAGCCGATGCACTTGTCCACCAGGGGGCAGAATACACCACACAACACCTTTCTTAAATGAATAAGGTGAAGGTGGCTTATTTGTGCAGGTTTGAAAGTTCAAATATTTTTACATCAACCAGGAAATGATGAACCATTGAATAATAGTATTAGTCAATTATAATATATTAATCTATTGGAATTCAGAGTCTTTAAACAGATACTTTCTGTATTTGTGCTCGCTCTTTGTCATCACTCAACGTCTGAGTGACGACAAGTTGTAAGGAGAACTACTCTTAAAACTTTTGCAAAAACTTTGTACAAAAATAATTCATGCTAATCTCGGTGCCAAAAATAAAACTTGCTCAGAGGCATAAGCAGCTTTGGTCGAGCATTATAACCACTGTCGGCCGCGTCAACAACTTGTACCAAAAAGACCACCGCTAGCTGCCGTTTATAGGTAACACAGAATGGCATGAGGACATCATCCCGGATAAGAGCGGCGTGAAACAACCGGCCCAGCCAGTAAATGAGGGGCCATTCATGTTTACAGCCTTGCCACGCAGCACACGCTGGAGCGCTCAAAGGTCTGAGCGCCCAGAGCCCCCGTTCACCGCCCGTGCGTCTTTTGGTGATCGGATAACAAGCGGCCGGCCCAAAGTACGTCAGCTCACAATTGGAATTAGAATGCGTCTGCACGTGCGTCTCGATTGTGATCCGCGCTCACTTCCCCTCCTGGTTGCAAATTAACAAGTGCATCATTTCGATTTAGACTTTGCTATCGTTGTTTTTAACAACTGGGAGGCAGCCATGACAATAAAGTTGAAGCAAAGCGATTAAGAGTTGGCAAACTATATCACCGCTCGTGGATGTATAAGTCCTTCTTCTGACGCAGAGGACGCCTGTTGAGTAGGCGGTCCTTCAAGGTGGCCCGGGTGTCATTAGCGAACACACTGCTAAAGGAATGTGGCCATATGCCCAGACCCACCTCTGAATGTGGTCTAAGCGATCACATCTCAATGTGTCTGGGGTGCATTCACTCCTGTACTCAGAGCTGCCCCTTTTGAACACGATCACCCAAGACGCAGGTCAATGCTAGGAGTGAGCAGCGCCTCTGAGCGAGAGGGACTCCTTATGTAACCTCGCAGGGCTTTCATTCATTCATGCATTAGGTATACATTTTGTCCTGCGACAAATGGAGGACTCTGTGGCATTTTTATAATATGTCCATGGTCTGTGGCACCTTGCTCACACTCCTCGACCGCAGATTGTGACGTAGGACACCGTCACATGCCTTTCGCTAGCCATCTAATTGGCATAATCCACCTCAACCCCTCCGCCTCCGGGTGGGTGCAAATCCACTTTTCCCATGGTGTGTGTGAGCGCACGCAAGTGTGTACACAAGGGTATTTATAGAGCTTATGAGGAGGAGTAGTTCCCTTTTAAAGTCTGTTTTCGTCTGATAATCCTGGAGATGCTCGTCACACACACACACACACACACACACACACACACACACACACACACACACACACACACACACACACACACACACACACACACACACACACACACACACACACACACACACACACACACACACACACACACACACACACTATCATATAGTTAATCTGACGGCTTTTAAGTGGATCATGGTATAGACCAACATGTTGCTACTCTTCTTTCTTTTTGTAAAACAAGTATACAGTTCCTTTCACAGCCTTAATGCAGTTCATGTTAGAGACTAGCATGTAGTGCAGCTTCCAGTTTCACACAAACACATACACAACATACATACACACATACTATAGGCTCTAACGGCCTTCGGGTGCTGGTCATTGGCTCTGCCCAATAACCAATGACTGACGTTAATGACTCTACGCCCATATTTTGTAACATGACTCTATGGGATATTATTGATAAAATGGGTCATTCTAACACAAAAATTGTAATATTGCATCTCTTGACAAAAGAGATGGAATGTGTATTCTGTATGATGTGACATATTTGAAACCGCTCTTTGTGAAAATGAGATATTTGGATCACAAAATATTCTCCTGATAGCCAACATGCTTTACGAGCCTTGGATCAGTCAACATACCATACTAGTGTTGGCCCCATTTTAAAGATTAACAGCAACTCGTGCTAGGGTACACCAGGGTCAAACTAGTGGGTTAGGATTTGTGCTACGGCGCTGAACCACCATACTGTAATACCCGGTCCTATCCAGTACTGCAGTATATAGAAAAACACCCAAAAGACGAGTACTACTCACCCCATCTGCGGAGTCACGTGATTTGCGTACTGGAAGAGAACCTGAAAACAGAAAAGATATATCAAACATAATGAATAAGGCACTCCGGGAGTCATTGGAGAATTTATCATTGGATACGGTAGCTCATTAGTGGAGAATAATGAGCTACCGTGGTTGTTCATTATTTTCCAATAACGGGAGAGTCCAATGTGGTTTGTTCGGCTCATCCAACAACGATTACATATCAGTTCCTTTCTTTTCATCTAAAACGTTATGGTCGTTTTATCGACTTAAATCAGCTGAAATGTATTCTTCAGCAGCGCTTTGTGGAAATTGTTTTTGTATGCTTTAGGAAACATCTGGTGGATAGCTGTT
Source organism: Melanogrammus aeglefinus (assembly GCA_900291075.1). Taxonomy (NCBI): domain Eukaryota; kingdom Metazoa; phylum Chordata; class Actinopteri; order Gadiformes; family Gadidae; genus Melanogrammus; species Melanogrammus aeglefinus. The sequence goes on along the minus strand of OLKM01002312.1, from coordinate 26,595 downwards.
GGATTTGTAGCGCATTGAATCGGAACTGTTGAAAAATAATGCACTCCCAGTGGGAGTGCTTGTGTGTGTGTGTGTGTGTGAGTGTGTGAGTGTGCGAGTCTATGTGTGCCTGTGCCTGTGTCTACAGAAACATAATGTGTGTATGCGTGTGTGTGACTTTGTGTGAGCGAGCGAGTGAGTGTGCATGGGTCTACGTCTGTGTGTGACTTTGGGGTGCATGCTAGCGTGTGTGTGTGTGTGTGTGTGTGTGTGTGCGTGCGGTAGTGCGCGTGCGTGCGTGCGTGCCTGCGTGCGCGTGCTCCTACCTCTCAGGTGCTCCTCGGTGGGTAGGACGTTGCAGCTGGTAAAGTAGGCGTCGGCCTCAGAGTCCACCACCAGCATGGAGGTCTCCTCCCCCCCTGTTTTGATGGCGGCCACCACCTCTGCATGCTGCATGCCCGCTACCGACATGCTGTTCACCTGGGGGGGGGCGACGAGAAGATGATTCGGTCAGATTCAACAGTCAGGCCCAGGGTGCCAGAAAGCGTACCCCTCAGACACGGTCGGTAGATATAAGTGAGTGAAATGATCTGTTCTGGTTGACTGCAGCTGCCACTGTATGAGACTAGTCTAGACTGTAGACTAGGGACTCTGGGTAGGGGTTAGGGGCTCGGGTTGGGAGCTAGGGGTGAGGTGCTAGGGCTCAGGTTAGAGGCACCTTGCTCTAGGATACTAGATGTTAACATGACCCACTTGATGATTGAAAGGTCAGCTCCATAGCTCCTTTAGCGCTATAATGAGCTGGCACGCAACACTCATAATAACACGCTTTCTTCATCATTCAGAACCCAGGGAGTTGGCTCGTTATAATATATGAAGTGTCACAACCTTGAACCTTGAACTTTGGACAAGAAGGATTTATTAACTAAATCCTCTGGGAGGATGAGAAGGGAGGAGGAATCCATCATCCCACCAGGGCCCCCACGCTCCTGATAAGGTTTACGCTCAGACCAGGACCGATCAGACCCGGTCCGGGCACACTGGCCCTCTGAGGAATTCGGAGTGTGGGAGGAAAATCTGTGGCGGGAACGCAGTCAGGAATCTCTCACACACACTAACTCCCACTTTCCCCGGCATTGGAAACAACGGAACTCCCTATACTTGTAATGTCCTGTGTGTGTGTGTGTGTGTGTGTGTGTGTGTGTGTGTGTGTGTGTGTGTGTGTGTGTGTGTGTGTGTGTGTGTGTGTGTGTGTGTGTGTGTGTGTGTGTGTGGTGTGTGTGTGTGTGTGTTGTGTGTGTGTCGGTGTCGGTGTGTGTGTGAATGTTTGGTGTGTTCAGTGTGTGCTTGTGTGTTTGGTGGGCGTGTGTTTTCTGTGCGTACGCGCGCGCGTGTGTGTGTGTGTTCTGTGCGTGTGCGCGTGCTTGGGTTCTGTGCATGTGTGTGTGTGTGTGTGTGTGTGTGTGTGTGTGTGTGTGTGTGTGTGTGTGTGTGTGTGTGTGTGTGTGTGTGTGTGTAAAGTCCCGTTTCCTCCTGTGAGAACATATTCCAGTGCAATTGTGCTCACGCTGCACATAAGTTAGAAGGAAGAGAATGCTCTCTGCTCCACCCTGCATGTTATTCAGCCTGCACTGTGACACATTCTAAGTGGATTACTCTGTTTGGTAAGTAAGTGTGTGTGTGTGTGTGTGTGTGTGTGTGTGTGTGTGTGTGTGTGTGTGTGTGTGTGTGTGTGTGAGTGTGAGTGTGTGTGTGTGAGAGAGATAGTGTTTGCATGGGTGTGCTTCTGGAAAATCCTCACATTATGAAGACACACTCACTATGACACCACCCCCCCCCCCCCCATCCACACTGTACAGTCTTTGTTTAGTACACTTCAGATTGTTAGTTACACAATGCCTATTCAGCAAGTCATCTAGCCCGTCAGTCGGCCAGGTAGTCAGTCAGATGAGCAATCTGACAGTCAGTCTGTCATTAAACCAGTCAGCGAGTCATGCAGCATGTCAGTCAGTCATTCAACCAGTCAGCCAGCATACCAGTCAGTCAGCCGGCCAGTCTGTCATTCCGGGGTGAGGGGGGTGTTACCTGCAGGATCTTGTCTCCGGGCAGCAGGCCGGCCCTCTGGGCGGGGGAGTGGTCGTCCACGGCCCGGATGAACTGGCCCGGTTTGGACTTCTCGCTGTGCAGGTTGAAGCCGTAGCCGTTGGCTCCCTTTGCCATGTGACACAGACGCGGCCGCAGCCCTTCACTCGCCTCCTGCAGGGACAAACATCAGCCACATGAAATTATAATGTAACACTAGAGGATATTTTAAAGAGCGCTTTCATAAGCTCAAAACACAGTTTTTATCAAAGCAACAATAAAGCTCATTGACATAACAGAATGAACTCATAAAGTCACATTGAATACACAACCTTGTTTGTTATGAAAAGACGACAGATCAGAGACACACACAGAATCTAGATGAGATGGCAACATTGTGAATATCTGACTTCCCAAAGTCAGGTGTCAACTTCGCTATTGAGACAGAGAGGACACTAAACATAGAGAGCAAACACTAAACATTAGGACACTAAACATTAGGACACTTAGGTGTGAAGCATGGAAGGAATAATCCAGATGCAGTCTGGTGGGGTCTTAGACAGGAGTTTTGTGTTTATGCTGTTTCAAATTGAATAATCGTGACACCTGTGTGTATTCACAACATGCCAGCTCTTACAGCTCAAAACCGTTTAGTTGTATTGTGTACTCTTGTTTTAGTGTGTTGCGCGTGTCTTCTAACAAGAGAGCTCAATTCAGGAGTTTGCTTCAGCACTCCCCCGGTGTAGCATCAGCCGGCTGCCAGGGCTGTCTGGCCAAGTAACTCCCTTCATGTTCCTGTCGTCGTCACACAACCCTCTTCAGCTTTCTCTGGTCACACAACCCTCTTCCTGTCCAGAGAACGGCCTCGGGAATAATCCCCAGTCGTCTGTTAATGATTGGTGCCGTGCTATTCAAGACATTTTTATAGGGCAACCTTTGGTCTTCTCCTCTAGCCACAATCCACCGAGTTGCATGTTAGCGTAGCAACAGTTATCCAACATGCACTGTTGCTGACTAGCATGTTAGCATAGCAACCGTAGGTCAACGTGAAGCAGAAACCCTTCAGGAATTGAAAAGAAGAGTTGGCAGGGTTTCTGAGTCATGGAGGATGTGTCACAACCCCAGTTTCTACAGAGGTCACACCTCATCTTGGAAAATACAGTTTTGCAAACCTGGAGATAATGTTGTTTGGGAAATATTTGGAACTTTGCACATAAAGAAAAGAATAAACTGGGTTTATAATGAATGAGTGAACGAATGTTCCCGAATGCAGTTATCTTATCTTGTTTCCACTTTGGCGGAGGCTTGTCTGTTGTTTGGTTGATTGTTATTGACTAACAGGCGTAAACCAAATGAGAAATGAACTCTGCAGGAATCACTCTATTGGCAGAAAAACCCTTCTTTGGGTTCAAACTTTGAATACTGTACATACTCTAGTTTTCTAATTGCTGTGGTAAAACAAGTCCAGTTTTTCAACTATGGGTAAAGTATAAAAATCCATAGCTTGAGGGACTTTGACCATGCTTGGAGAGTTTAAGTGAGTAGGCAAGAGCTATAATGCTGCAGCCATGTTAAGCATAGTGTGCAAACTTCAAGGGCAGGAAAACTGCCAAAAGTAGTTTATTTCAGACATGCATTGTGAGCTCATGAATAAAAATATATTCCAATTGATAAATTCTCCAAGCAAAATTGTGAAAAGCTGGTTTGCTTTAATCTTATTTCGTTTTCCTGAGAAAATAAAAACTGACCAGTGAACAGATTTGTCCAAACTCTTTATACACACTGTCATTTTCTCCATAATTTGTCTCGTCATGTATTTCCATCCACTGCCCCAACAGTTATTATCCCTTGCATTGCAATAAGGAAAATCTTTTTTGCTTTGCTTGAGGCCAATGATCAAACGCAAGGAACTCTGGGAAGTGGGGGAGGAACTTTCCATTGTTGCTCATATATTTTCGTTCCATGAGACTCTTTGAAAGACTTTCTCTCAAAAGCTAACATTGTCCCAACAGTCACACGGCTTGGCAAACATTCTATACATGTCACAGATGTTGACTTGGCATCAATTAAATCACATCATACTCCTAAATCATTTTTAAGTCATTGATAGACAGAGCCAACGTGTGTACAGTCTTATTTTCACAGTGCCTTTCATCGAAAAGGCCTTGCTGGCAGACCGGAACTGCGACAATACACTTGTGCAAACAATACAGACATGTACACACAGCCAACCTCTCCAACACACACTGGATCCACCATGAGAGTCATCAGGGCAGAATGACAACCGAGTAATCCATTTACCGCCCACTGTCGGGAAGATGGCCCAGAAGCACAAGACATTACTCTCTCTCTCTCTCTCTCTCTCTCTCTCTCTCTCTCTCTCTCTCTCTCTCTCTCTCTCTCTCTCTCTCTCTCTCTCTCTCTCTCTCTCTCTCTCTCTCTCTCTCTCTCTCTCTCTCTCTCTCTCTCTCTCTCTCTCTCTCTCTCTCTCTCTCTCCCTCCCTCCTCCTCCTCCCTCTTCCCTCCTCCCTCCCTCCCTCCCTCCCTCCTTCTCTCCCTCCCTCTCTCTCTCTCTCTCTCTCTCTCTCTCTCTCTCTTCTCTCTCTCTCTCTCTCTCTCTCTCTCTCTCTCTCTCTTCTCTCTCTCTCTCTCTCTCTCTCTCTCTCTCTCTCTCTCTCTCTCTCTCCCTCCCTCTCTCTCTCTCTCTCTCTCTCTCTCTCTCTCTCTCTCTCTCTCAGAGCTTGAGATTCACACCAGAGACGTAGTCTACTCTGCTTACCCTCTCCATAAATCTCCCTTTCCTCTCTGTCTCCCCCGCCCCATCTCTCCCTGCACCCAACAATTGAGTACCCAGTCCAAATCCATGTCAGGATTCAAAAGGGCTTTAGACTAATTACACTAATAATAGTAAAAACGCTGTGTCCCAGTGCATGTTGTTTAAATCACCGTGGAGACATTAATGTAGGTTACATCTAAATGACCATGGGGTGGGTGCATGGAAAATACACCAGTCATGATAATCATAATTATTATAATACATTGTATTTATATGCTTGATAAAGTGATTGAAAAAAAGTCACAAAACATTGACAAGCATACAAAAAGGCAGTTAGAGGACCGGGAAGACGTTTTAAGAAGGTGAAACTTTATGGCATCGTCATTCTTAAGACTGTGGCAGAGATGGAATAAAGTTGCCTTGCAGACAGAATCTTGTTTGTTATGAAAGTCACGTCTAATAACAGTGAGTGTTATGAGACACTGCCCAATTACCCTGGCCAGAGGGCTGTCACACACACACACACACACACACACACACACACACACACACACACACACACACACACACACACACACACACACACACACACACACACACACACACACACACACACACACACACACACTACGGTCTACTTGAACATCACATTGTTTGGGCTATTAAAATGGTTTGCCGGGCTTGGTAAACACTCCCTACGTTTCGTTAATGTTAATTTGACTGATCAAAAGGTTAATCGTTTTACGGCTCGCATTCTACTCCTCTCGTAAAACATGGGCTTTAAAAGAGAAGGGACTTTAGACCAAAAGGAAGAGTTTCTCAGATGATCAGGTTATTTTCTCCTCCATGCAAACACTTTGGACTATTACCCTTTCTACATACGTAAACTTCTGTCCAATATAAATAGATTGACACTACCAAATCATTCCATTTGGACCTCAAACTATTAGTAGCAAAATGTTTTACCTTATCACTTGAAAGCAATCTGTGTGTGGGGGTCAAGGTTCAGGGACTTGGAGCACCAGAGCCCTTCTCAAAAGCGCCTGACCCTCACCCTGACCCTGTTCAAAACAAGGTCTCTACTGCTGTTAAAGAACTGTTTAAAACGAGGACTCTGGGGCTGTTAGGGCACTGTTTAAAACAAGGTTTAGTGGTGCAGTTGGAGCACTGTTTAAAGAAAGGTCTCTGGCACTGTTCTCTTGAAGCCTGCATCTCAATGTATTTGAGGAACCACTACTGCAACACCAAGCGCACGAGTGTGTGGCTTGGTGGCCGGGAGGCTACATGTAATTCGATGATCTCTTTGTCGCAGTGAGTAATCGCCATGACAATATCTGAACAACAATAGTATTACTGCGATAACACAATCGTGTTATGTGCAATCAAGTATCACCAGCGGGAGGAAGTGGTTGCCATGACAATGCTGCTCCACCCACCCACAGAGTGTGTTTGCATGTGGTTGTGCGTCAGTGTGTGTGTGTGCGAGAGGGTGCCTTGAGCACAAGCCCCAGTTGGCAAACACCTACTGTATGGTTCAGTCATTCCCTCTTAAGACTTATTGCTCTATATGATGTTCACCCTTCACCATATGCAACAGTAGGCCTATATAGTCATGCCTCTTTCTAAATGGTGTGTGAGTGTGAGCTAGAACCAGCCTTAACTTCAATCCCCCAAGCCATCGATCTGTACCATGTATGACTGTCTGTCAACTTTATTGATCACTGTTCAGTTGTCTGTAGAGCTTGAAGGAGTGGACTTTGAAACAGAGAACAAAAGGCTTGTGTGGCCGAATGTAACATTTCCATGTTACGAGTAATCACATTGTTTCTTTGGAATCTAATGCAAATTAATAACCTACTAAACAAACCGATATGGGGAGTCAACGTGATAATATATTGGTCATGCCCTATGAACGATTATTTTTAAAAGATATGTCGTGAATAAGACTGTTTCCTTGGTAGATAGGGTAGGGTTAGGGTTAGGTGTTAGCCCTACTGCTGATTAGCAGAATGGAATAGAGAGGGGATAAAGAGAGGAGACCGAGAAGAGAGAGATAAAGATAGGACACAGAGAGAAGAGTGAAGAGAGAAAGAGAGAAGAGAGAAAGAGAGAGACTTCAGAGACCCTTCTGCGATTATTGGTGCTGAAATGTAATCATAATCCCTGTCATGGCAGCTTGAAAGACAGAATCTTTGCCACAAAAAAAGCTTATTAAAGAACCGCTTCCGGCTAAAATAAGACTTCTCACTGCTGAATGTAATTTGTCGTGGAGGCATGATGTGTATGTGTGTGTGTGGGCATGATGTGTTGGCGCGTGCATGTCTGTGTGTGCGTGCGTATACTGTATATGAGTTTGTGTCAGGCTTCTCTGTGTGTGTGTGTGTGTGTCAACAGAAGAGTTATTAAAATAGATTAGTTGTCCATGAAGGTTGTTTTTACAAAGGTCTGTTTGTTTGTGTGTGTTTTCAGAATAGTAAAGAGCAAACAACGTGATGCAGCAGATCTCCTAGAGAAGGTGACAACAAAGGATTACAGAGTTGGATGGAAACGCCGTTTTCAGCTCAGGTCTCCGTGACAACCGACCAGTGGAAGTAAGGTTATTGGAGACTTTCGGCATCATGGGATTGGCTGAAAGCATTTCATTTAAAAGAAAGTCCTACAGAGAAACTTTTAAAAGTCTCGCAATCGGGACTGACTACTATATAATCAACTATATGCACAGGAAATGAGTGTGACTTGGGTATTACCGTCGCAGTCTCCTCTGCATGAACGAACTTTAATTAGTAAAATTCAACTAGTGGGCTATCACTAATGCTGCGTTTTGATTGGCTGAGCTACTAGTAGGCTATAAGTTATAGCCTAGTAGCGAAAACGCCTGCTTTGTAAACAATAACAATGGCGGCTGCTTCGCGTTTTGATGAAGTTTCTGGCGATTTTATTATTTTCTGGATATGTTTTCATGGTTTTACTGCCCTACTAGATTTGGCCTCATGGGCTATTGAGTCATAGCCCATTCGGGCACGAGGGATAATTGTTAAATAGTAAATCTCTTTAAGAAGGCAATGATGGGAATTATATCACCCGCACATCCTCTCCAACCTCCCAACAACCCCAGCGAATCCATCACCACATTTATTACGTTATGTCATCAGAATAAACTTGAGCAAGGGCCAAAGTCAACTACATTTATAGCGCCCACCGCCGCTGTCATGTCAATAAAGTTCATGGTCATACCGTTCTGGTTAAATAAATCATTTCAGCATTCACGTGAGATAAGACCCAACTGGGAGAGCTTTAAGGGGGAGGTAAGCCTTAACATGGGATAGCTTGGAAGCTGCGGTGAGTCGGCACTTCTGGGGCAGGCTATACCGTGACCATGTGATGTCCAAGTTGTGAGCCGGGCCTTAAATCCAGTGCACACCCTTTTGTAGTGAACTGCAAGTCTACTCCATATATAATCTATAACCATGATTTTAATACAAAGTGGAACAAAGTGTTGAAAGTGGAATTTAGAAAAAGGAAAGTGATGTGTGATTAGCGGAAGTAAAACAGCTTTGAAACGACCGGAGATAAACTCGGAGCAGACACATTTTCTCTCCATAGTGGAGACAAATTGCTATTTAATCCTGTAGTCCCCCCCCCTTCTCTCTGACTAACAGACACACACACACACACACACACACACACACACACACACACACACACACACACACACACACACACACACACACACACACACACACACACACACACACACACACACACACACACACACACACACACACACACTATTCTCTCTCTATGTGTTAGACTTGGTGGTTGGGTGGTGGTTGGGTGGTGGTGGTGGTGGTGGTGGTGGTGGTGGTGGTGGTGGTGGTGGTGGTGGTGGTGAAGGTATTTCAGGGTCCTGGTAGAGGCGTGAGAGTGTTTTCTCTGCTTCCCCCCTCCATGCTAACACCGAACAGCACAATGCCTCATTCTGCTGCAGCAGGTTTCCATGGTAACCGGTAGGCTGCTTGGTACCCCTACCCCCTCTTACCCCCACTTACCCCCATCCCCCACCCCCCCCTCCAGCCCCTCACCCCTCCCCGGCCTCCAGGGACCCACTCCCCCTGGTGCCCCGGGTCAGGCGATACAGTGGGTGAAACCGGCAGTTGGTTTCAGGGCTGCAGAGCTGGGACCTTGTTACCATAATATGGTGATGACACCCTCCCACCTCTTTCACACGGCCTCATGCTGGCCCTCAGGGAGAGGAAGTTACAAGCTTCACTCTCCTCTGTGGGCTTGGGTGGACAGAACTAGCCAAAGAGGCAAAAAAAAGCATGGTTCAGTGGTTGATGTGGGGTCGTGAGCAGTTCCACATTGTTGTTTTTTCGTCCTGTATCTTAGTCAATGTAATGTATCGTCCTATTGTGATAGCCGGAAATGAGAACAATGTTAACAGGGAGCTTAGCCGGGCTGTTGGGGCTGTAGGGTACAGGAGACTAAAGGCTTAGTTATTGTTGGACTTGGACATAACGCTGTTTTGGTTCTGCTTCGGGTTTTAGTAAGCAGACCAATCACAGCCCTTGCTGCTGCGTCGCCTCGATGCAAGGTTATCATTTTTGGGGGGCGCACGTCAGGGCCCTTCTGGTGGACGCAAGGGGGGGTCCGCGAGGACGAGATGGGTCCGTAAACCCCCTCGCGTTGGGTCCACGTCCAACCATAACAGGGAAACAGGGAGACATCCGGATGATAAAGGTTTGTGTGTTAACGCGGGTATTTGAAAGTCACAGTTGTAAGTTGCATTCATATTCTGTGTCCATCGCTCATGGAGACGTGAAAGGTATCTCAGACTTGGCTCAGAGTACAGTCTGGGCACGGCATTAAAGCAGTATAGTTGACCTGTTGTGGGTTTTATAGCCAGGCCTTGGACTCTGACCTCCCAGGTGGAGTCCTGGAAAAACTAAGAACTAAACGTCCCCAGCATAAAAGCCTTATAACGGGCCCTCTTTAATCCAATCGAAAAACACAACAAATTGGCACTGTGTGAATGACCTCAGAGAGACACTGCATAATAATGTTGTTTGCATAATTTTTGAATCATCACAATCTGCAAGGGACTTCGTCCCATTCCAACACAACAAATATGTAAGCCAATAACTTCCTGATGTCCTTTGCCCCTATATGCTTTACCCGTATAACCGATTAATTACCCAGTTGCTAAATCATTTCACAACCAACTCAAGGCATGCTGACACTTATTAAAATAAGTCTGCTTTCTTTAACTTCCACTAAATGAGCACTTTAGGTCATTGTGTCTAATAGTTGTATGTGTGTCTAAGTATTGTCGATTGCCAGGAACAAGAATGAGGCCATTAAGACAATATTTAATCCATAATTTCTCTCTAAACTACACTACTCTCTCACTAACTATCATACTGTCTCCGTAACCATCATATTATGTCACACATATATCAGTAGTTTGCAAGAGAGAGTATGATAGTGTGTAGGAAAGAGTATGATAGTGCGTTAGAGTGTTTGGTTGAGTGAGAGAGAGTATGATAGTATGGGAGAGAGTGCGTGATAGTGTGGGAGAGAGAGAAGGATAGTGTGGAGATGAGTTAAGGATGAAATATGGCCTAAACGACCTCTCATATTGTGCAACACGTGTAGCCTACCATTATATTGGTTTATTGTATATAACTACAGACACGTCGAATCAGAACGGATGACTCAATGTTTTGTTTCGACCAAACGCCTGAGATAAAAAAAAAACAGGACAAACCAGATTACATAACTTGTAGGGTAACCAGCAGATTTATACGGACATGATATCGAAACCCATAGGAGAAAGTCTGCGACGACACTGGCCCTGATGAAGGATGTTTGAGTCTGAAGCTCTGAACCTCTGGTTCTCAAATATAATTGATGACGTTTTTCAAATCAGAAACATTTAAATGGAAATTAGATACAGGACTAGCTCACGTATGACATATCTCATTTTGGTGCCTGGTATTCGATTTGCACTGTGGTACGTTTATTGTTAGTAACATGACAATAATAAACAAATAACAGCAACCATGGTGAGTGAGGGAGTCAGTGAGTTTGAGTTAGATCGTTAGTTAGTTAGAAATAATTAGTTACCTTATTGGAGCTAACACTCAGCCTATGCAGGGGGATCTCTCCGTTCTCCGGCGGGGCCGGGCTGGACCCTCTAGACCCCGCTGCGGACGTCCCGTTGCTCTGGGTGTCCTCCCCGGGCACGGGGATGCCTTCCGTCACATACTCTACGCGGCACTTCAGGCCGTGTTTCTTCAGGAGCTCCGCGGTCTCGTCGTCCACGACGATCAGCTCCAGGTCTCCCACGGTCACCCGGATCTTGGCGACCACTTGCTGGTGGCTGGCCCCGTCTACACTCTCCCCGTTGACGAAAGCAAGGCGGTCGCCGGCGAGCAGTCCGGCGGCCGCAGCCGGGGAGTCGGGCTCCACCAGCCGGATGAACTGGCCCGTCTTCCCCTTCTCTCCGTGCAGATGGAAGCCGTAGCCGTCCGGACCCTTCTCTAAAGTGCACCGCTTCGGTCGGAGATTTGACATGTTGTTCGTGTTGTTGTTGTTGTGGTGGTTGTTGTTGTGGACTGCTGAGTGTCAAAGCGTGGTCCTCAAATAGTTCTTACAACTTTGCTAAGACGAAAAAAACATGTAGCCCTTAAAAAGTGAACACTTGTTGCGCACACACTCTGCTTGCAAGAGGCGCCCACTTCCTTCCTGCGCTCTGAATGAAAAGCGATTGACTTTCCGCTGTGGGAGCTTTCAGTCCTCTCAGCTGGTTCGAGGTCCTCCTCCCCGAAACTGTGTTGCAATGATCTTCTACACAGATCACGTCCTTTCTTTTGTCTCAGTCCCCTGATCAACCGCTAGTCATACGCAGCAGCAACACACACTGTGTTTGAAGTTGATGCTCTGGAGGGGGCCCTAAAACACGACTAGGTTTATTAGACTATTGGTTTAGTTGTTAATGGTGCCTCTTGCTGACAGATGACAAGACCAATCAGTAGGCTAATCTCCAAGGGACGCTTAACTCACTAAACCTTACCCCACCAGGCCAATGTCCAAATCCCTTTTGTAGCCTGCTGCTATATCGTCCACGAAGACATTCACTGCTACAAAGTTTTGATCTTTTCAGTGTCAGGGGACCCTTTAATAGGCAGGTATCTAAGAGTAGGTTTGGAAAAAGTCGATATTGACTCTTGTTATTGATGTGTAATAGGCATGTTGTGTTTGGTTGGACCGTTGGGTCGCGGCTGGTGGGGAAAGTCCCTGATATGATATTGCCCTCTGGTGGTTGTCACTCACTCAGTCGCTCACAGACTTACAAATTGAATTACTTTAAACCACCTAAGAGTTGACATAGTTATCATCCAACATTTTTAGGAAGATATTCATTCATTCATTCATGACCATTTAGGCTGGAAAAGATTATAATTTGTCATATTAACCTTCCTGGCATTTCATTATCTGATAGTAGATTATGGTATTATTATGGTAAATAGATATTGTTGAAGTAGACATAGATGTGAGCCCAACCTTGTGACTTGATCCAATGAAAATGTAGTTTTGTATCCCAGAAAGAAATTAAGAAATAACAAATTAATTTCTAAATGAAATGTCATTAAATATAAATTGAGCATATAACCTGCTCACCTGCATTTAATATCTTCTGAAAGGGCCTTTTTTTTATACGTTTTTAAATAGCTGTTGATTAGTAAACACAAAAAAACCAATATCAATAATATCTTTTATGACGTTTTCAATACAAAACATTGTCAAAATATATCATAATTTATATCATTTATATGCAAGTCAGAATGTCTCAACATCCAAACGGAAAATGGATTGCATTAAACATGATGTTGGCAACATGCATTAACATGCAACCCCAAATGAAGTTCCTCATCAAAGTTACACAAAATAAGCTCCTAGATAACATAGACGATGATAAAACCACTTAAACATTAGTTAGACTTTTTGTCTTATAATATAGTTACACAATGTTCACAACGGAAACAGGTTTCCCTCAAGTTGTAGAAAACCAATCTCTTATGACGTGTGTGGTTTCACAATAAACCAATGATCATCCATTTCCGAAGGAAACCCATGACAAAGGCTCTGGTTCAATGGTTAATCCGAGAGGGACTGATTAGTTTATCAAGAGAGTGATGTCAGCAACATATGTTCTATCTAAAGACACCATGGGCTGGGGGGGGGGGGGACTTTGTTCTCAGCCTCATAGTTAAAAACATGTCCCTGAGCGTTCTTATATTTGATAGAGCGAACAATGTAGATTGAGAGAGTGCAAGAGAGAGAGTGCGATGCGAGAGAGAGCGAGCGAGAGATAGCTATGTTGACAAAGACAAAGAGAGAGAAAGTGAGACAGCAATATAGATAAAAGCAGAGACAGAGAGAGATAGAGAGACGTATAGATAAAGGCAGTGCGAGAGAGAGAGAGAGAGAGAGAGAGAGAGAGAGAGAGAGAGAGAGAGAGAGAGAGAGAGAGAGAGAGAGAGCGAGAGAGAGAGAGGAGAGAGAGAGAGAGAGAGAGAGAGAGAGAGAGAGAGAGAGAGAGAGAGAGAGAGAGAGAGAGAGAGAGAGAGAGAGAGAGAGAGAGCAGTTGTCCTCGGTGCATCAATCCCCCAAAGAGGTTTGCTTATATAAGATCACTGAGTGCTGAGACAAAATAAATAGATGCTGACTTGTGTCCGTGAGCCTGGCTCTTGGTCAGAGGCCCGAGTGTACGATCGCTGTGTGAGTCCGTCTGCACTCTGAGGGCTGAGCTCAGCATGAAAAGGTGCGCTTGTCAATCCCGGGCCTGTCTTCGGGAAACAGCACATCCTCCATTTTTGAAAAAGTGGAGAATTAAAAAGTCACTCAATCCTGTTGTCTGATTTAGGAGAGGTGTACGGTCTGTTTGCCATTGCTCCTTCACTTCAAATATGGTTCTGGTACGTCCGTCCGTCCCCCGTCCCCCACCCTGTCAATTTTGAACCCCCTGACCTTGTCCAGATGAGCGTTGCCTTGTTTGGTGAGCCATTGAAGGACGTTCCCAGGAGTGAACAAGAGCTGGTGCTGGAGGCAAGAGGTTAAGCTGTTAAAAGTAGCTAAAACGGAAGTGGAGGCCAGAGGGTTAGCTGTTAAAAGCAGATGAGAGAAAGGTTGAGCCTATAGGTTTAGTTGTTCAAAGTGGGTGAGATGGAGATGGAGCCTGCAGGTTTAGCTTTT